>WBNM01024556.1:0-18776 GCA_013399055.1 Ramphastos sulfuratus | reverse complement strand
GAGGGAGGCGGGGTGGCGGGGCCCTGGATAGATTAGGGCAGGCGTCGCTGGCTGAGCCCTGGATAGTCGGCAGGGAAGAGCCTTGCGCTCTCTTGCTTTGAGTCCTCTCCGTCTGTAGAGGGCATTACTGATTTACAAAATTTACTTCAGAAGAAGGGGAGGTAATGTCAAGTCCCATAGATACACTTTTACCCAGTTTGGCTCTGCCCCAGCCCTTACGGAGGCATGGGTCATTTAACTGAAAAGTTTTAAAGCTTTTTTAACTATTTCACTGTATGTTAATGGTCCATTGTGTAATTTCTTTATTATTGAGAAATGGCCTCATGGCCATTATATAGAAACCTACAGAATGCATTTTTAATTGAAATTTGGTGTATGGGTCTTGGACCAGAGCCTAGAATGGGTACTTCTGGAGAGATCACTAAACAAAATTCGTTGCACATTAGGATGAAATTATGCTTTCAGTCTTTCCTGGGATGCAGTACTGTAGTCGTGTGGCAATTACTCCAGGTCACTGGGGTTTGGAGGAGAAAATGTATAGAAGTTTGTATTGAGTGATTTTCTTCAAAGAAAAAGCAGTATTAATGGTGATGTTTCAGAGTTTCGAGTTAATGTTAAAACTTGATTCTCCCTTTAAGACTTACAGAGTTCATATGTGTGCAAAAAGAAGTGCAAACTTTTCCTTTATTTCGCAAGCACCCTCTGAAAGATGGGTGTCCCTACAGGATTGGGTGTCCCTATTCATTCATGATCCTTGGGCTCTTGCTGTGGCACTGTATTTTATTAATGATTTCCCTGGCTAGTAACTTAATCAAACTGACAACAGCACACTGTCAGTGAATTTACATTCCCTGATGACCATAGCTGGTTTAGAATGAGAGACAACATAAGAAAGCTTTTTTAAACAACCACTGACCTGGGCTATCAGGACGTATTTCATATATTTGCATCTGCTTGCTCTCCCGGTCCTTAGTTGGTATTTTTTTACCATAATAGAATCAAGATTAAATGGAGGAGTCAGTTTAATAAGCATTTACAAGTCTTAAGGCAAATAGCTAGAGAAGGTCTAGGACACTTTCAGTGTAACGTTTTTCATGTTCTGATGTTTTCCTGTACCTTGCAGAAAGATGTAATTTATCCAGTTGGTTTCCATCTTCTGCCAAACCCAGGTTATGGTCCCAAAATCAGTTATATAAATGTAAAGTGTATACAAGCAATTGCTTGCAAGTTCATCCTCATGTATATATGTACAAATCCATGGAAAACAGGACATAATCCTGTCCAAACGCATTGGTAATTATGTGTATAAAGCATTCAGAAACACAGTGTAAGAGTGTATTGGTGACTTGAAGCTGAGATTATTTTAAAGTACTACTAAAAGGTAATGCGTGTCTTTTCTTGATTGGTGCTAAGATAAGGTTTATACAGCTAATGATCCTATCTGAATAATGGCTGGTTTTACTGTCACATTTTATTTTTCCAACAGATGAGGTATGCTTTTGTGGCCAGGAGGGCCAATGGCATTCTAGGGTGTATTAGAAGGGGTGTGGTTAGTAGGTCGAGGGGGGTTCTCCTTCCCCTCTTCTCTGCCCTGATGAGGCCTCATCTGGAGTATTGTGTCCAGTTCTGGGTCCCCCAGTTCAAGAAGGACAGGGAGATACTTGAGAGAGTCCAGTGCATAGCCACAAAAATGATTAAGGAAGTTGAACATCTTCCTTATGAGGAGAGACTGAGGGAGCTGGGACGTTTTAGCTTGGAGAGGAGGAGACTAAGGGGTGACCTAATTAATGTTTATAAATATGTAAGGGATGAGTGCCAGGAAGATGGAGCCAGCCTCTTCTCTGTGGTGCCCAGTGACAGTACAAGGGGCAATGAGTGGAAGTTGAGGCATAGGAGGTTCCATGTGAACCTGAGGAGGAATTTTTTTCACTGTGAGGGTGACAGAGCACTGGAACCAGCTGCCCAGGGAGGTTGTGGAGTCTTCCTCTCTGGAGATACTCAAGAACAGTCTGGATGCGTTTCAGTGTGATCTCCTCTAGGTGATCCTGCTCTGGCTGGGGGCCTGGACCAGATGATCTTTCGAGGTCCCTTCCAGCCCCTGACATTCTATGATTCTATGATTACTAGGTGATTGAAATCCTGTTAACAGGATGTGAGTCTGATTTGGCTTTGAAAATTGGGCCAAATCCAGATTCATAAGCATTATTTGTTAAATCATTATAATATAGGGGAGGATAAGTTCTGAAGTTTGCAAGCACCCATCTTTACATTTATCTATTAATTTTGTTACTCAAGCAGATATTTATGATTATTTGGGGGCAGCCAAAGGAGAGCTTCAGAATAATTACATTGAAACACTTTGTGTGCTTTTAACATTTTAGTTTCTTCATAACAAAACCCAGATACGATACAGATGTGAGCAGGATGTGAACACCATGGGGCATCTGTGCAACATTTTATTTTTGTCAATGTTGGAAAGTGGCATGAAAGCAACCTCTGAGTTTGGAACTCTGAGTTCCAGGAATTCTGCTTAGCTTAGTGCAGGCCAGTGTTGGGAGCCCACTTGTTCATGTGGTGGCAATGTGCAAGTTGAGCTTGCTTTGGTAGATTTGCTTGATGAGTGATTGTACGTACTCTGAAACCTCCACAAATGGGTAAGGAAGTAAGATACTATGCTAGCTTACTTCTTTTTATGAGATCTTGAAGCTTAGGTAACAATACTGTCATATTTACTCCTCTTTAGTTGATCTTTTGCTAGAAGTTGTCCATTGTACTCAAATTCACTAGAAGGGGTTGGTATCAAAAAAGGAGATATAAGGGAGTGGAGTAGAGACATTATGTATGTATACATATATATATAGTGCAGTACGATACATGGAAGTCTAGGCTTTATTCATTCTGCTGTTCACAGAACAATTTGGGGCCATTTTCCTTCTTTTTTGAAGGCACAAATTTGGCTTGCTAGGATAGCAACAAAAACATTAATTTAAAAACTTGCCAGAATGCAAACTATTTGTTTTGGCTTTTTTATTGTGCATGTGAGCAGACCAAGGCTGGAATTTTTTTTATGCCGAAAGCACTTCCATTCTGGGCACCCATTTAATGTGGATATAAAAATCTCAAAGTATGACTGAAGCTATTTACTGTCATACCAATTGGCATTTTCCCAAAAAGTTCCAAGCTTGGTTTTGTATTTATTCTGTAAAATCCCAGACAATTAGATTTCCACATGGCTAAGTAAAACAGCTGCAGTACCAGTAGCAGTGTCTGGTGTGCCAGTCACCACCTGCAACTTTGTATTGACAGCAAGTGAACTGTTCTACTGCTGCAGCTCTTACTGTTAACAAGCTTGACGCATACAGATAAAGAACCCATCCTATCCCAAACTAAACAGTAAATGCAAAGCCTGTTCATTGTAGAATGCTTTGGTTTAGACAGCTTTAGTTTTATATGATTTAAAAAAAAAAAAAAGTAATTATTGGTGAGCATACAAAATTTGATAATGCAGGCTGTAATTTTCAAAGGGTAATACATTTATTTGTTGTATTGACACTTCTTCAGGAAACATGGCAAGTTGTCCTTGACAGAGTCCTCTGGAAAAAAAGAAATGTCTATGACAGTGCAGTAAGGCTGGTGGAGCAGTGTCATGTCACACATTTGATTACTGCTTAGAAATACACAGCAGTTAAGTAGCTTTAAGTTTAGAGACCACTGCAGTATTTGTTCTTCCTTGGCAGTTACTATGGCTAAGACGTCTGTCTTAAGCCAAAAGTATGTAATGCTAGCGCTGCCAGATTTCTGTGAATGCACTCTTGTTTTCTGAATGTCTTAAAATGTACCTCTCATAGATTTGGTCACACTTAAGTTGTTTAACCTTATGCCAGTACATTGTGTGTTTGTGGTTACCTATAGTTAGTAGAACTAGACGTAAGTCATGCCTGAGCAGAAACTGAGCAGAAGCAGTTGGGCTTTATGTAGAAGGGACTTTGTTCCCCCTGTAAGTTCTTGATGTTGTGTCATGTCAGCCAGTAGTCTCCATGCTCACTCCCTTTTGTTTCTGTTTTTTACCTTTCAGTCTTAAAATGCCTTATAAAGGTCTCATTAAGACAGAAGAGTGGAACAAGCACTGACTGTTGTTATTAGCGTTATTATGCATAGGTGGCTTCAAGACTTCAATATGGCACCCTTCAACAACATTAAATTTATTTTAACTCTCCCAAAGAAATCATAAACCCATCAATATCTTTCATAAATGGATTTGCTGTTGCAAGGACTCAGAACAATCTGCGTGCTTTTAGTATTAACAATCTAAATCATCTTGGTTAGCATTTTGAATCTGTTGTTTGTGAACAAGTGGCAAGGTTAGGTAGAGACCTACAAGCTTTTATAAACAAAATACTTAGGTAGAATAAATGTGCTTTAAATAAAACTTGCCCTTTATATCAGCAAGGCATTTGAAAGCTTGACAGGCCCAAACCTACTCTCTGCATTGGACCAAGTATGCTGGGGCCACTTTTTGACACATCGCCTTCTAGGTTGCTGTACAAATTATCTCCTTCTCCAAAACAGGAACCTCATTTTAGATAATTCAGGACCTTAGGGCCTCCTATATTTGAACTAAGTAAAACTGGTGAGTGCTTCCTCCAAGGACATACCTTCCAAAGACAAATACAGCATTCTTCAATTCTCCTTTAGATGTCTTAATGTCTGTCGTGGGTTTAAAGAGCCGACAGAGTGAAGCTTTCAAACGAGTTGGAGCAAAAAAAACAGAATTGTATTTGGAGAGAGTGTTACAGATGGAAATTACAAAGCAAATACAGAATCCATAAGTGAACCCCCCTGAATTTTCCTCCAACCCAAAACTAAATCTATCACCCCCAGTGCTCCAATTCTCTCTCCCCCCATGCCTCCGCCATCCAAGAGGCCTAAGCACAGCCTCTGGAGGCCCCAACCAGGCCTATCCTTACATGTTTTTCCCGATAACGCAGCTTCTGCCTGACGCAAGGGTGGAGGGGGAGGAAAAGGAGAACGAGCTGGCCTTGCTGTGAGCTTATGAAGAGATAGCAGAATTGTGGGATTGAATAACAAATCTTCAAGTCCCTAGAGGACTATTTTAACCTTATAGTCCCCAACCTGGGACAATGTCTGTAGGGAAGATTCCCTTATATGACGCTTTTAGACAGGACCAGAGTCCNCACTCCCTTTTGTTTCTGTTTTTTACCTTTCAGTCTTAAAATGCCTTATAAAGGTCTCATTAAGACAGAAGAGTGGAACAAGCACTGACTGTTGTTATTAGCGTTATTATGCATAGGTGGCTTCAAGACTTCAATATGGCACCCTTCAACAACATTAAATTTATTTTAACTCTCCCAAAGAAATCATAAACCCATCAATATCTTTCATAAATGGATTTGCTGTTGCAAGGACTCAGAACAATCTGCGTGCTTTTAGTATTAACAATCTAAATCATCTTGGTTAG
Source organism: Ramphastos sulfuratus (assembly GCA_013399055.1). Classification (NCBI taxonomy): domain Eukaryota; kingdom Metazoa; phylum Chordata; class Aves; order Piciformes; family Ramphastidae; genus Ramphastos; species Ramphastos sulfuratus. The sequence goes on along the minus strand of WBNM01024556.1, from coordinate 13,297 downwards.
CATTTTGAATCTGTTGTTTGTGAACAAGTGGCAAGGTTAGGTAGAGACCTACAAGCTTTTATAAACAAAATACTTAGGTAGAATAAATGTGCTTTAAATAAAACTTGCCCTTTATATCAGCAAGGCATTTGAAAGCTTGACAGGCCCAAACCTACTCTCTGCATTGGACCAAGTATGCTGGGGCCACTTTTTGACACATCGCCTTCTAGGTTGCTGTACAAATTATCTCCTTCTCCAAAACAGGAACCTCATTTTAGATAATTCAGGACCTTAGGGCCTCCTATATTTGAACTAAGTAAAACTGGTGAGTGCTTCCTCCAAGGACATACCTTCCAAAGACAAATACAGCATTCTTCAATTCTCCTTTAGATGTCTTAATGTCTGTCGTGGGTTTAAAGAGCCGACAGAGTGAAGCTTTCAAACGAGTTGGAGCAAAAAAAACAGAATTGTATTTGGAGAGAGTGTTACAGATGGAAATTACAAAGCAAATACAGAATCCATAAGTGAACCCCCCTGAATTTTCCTCCAACCCAAAACTAAATCTATCACCCCCAGTGCTCCAATTCTCTCTCCCCCCATGCCTCCGCCATCCAAGAGGCCTAAGCACAGCCTCTGGAGGCCCCAACCAGGCCTATCCTTACATGTTTTTCCCGATAACGCAGCTTCTGCCTGACGCAAGGGGGGAGGGGGNGCAAGGGTGGAGGGGGAGGAAAAGGAGAACGAGCTGGCCTTGCTGTGAGCTTATGAAGAGATAGCAGAATTGTGGGATTGAATAACAAATCTTCAAGTCCCTAGAGGACTATTTTAACCTTATAGTCCCCAACCTGGGACAATGTCTGTAGGGAAGATTCCCTTATATGACGCTTTTAGACAGGACCAGAGTCCCCTGCAAACTGATAGAAATGTTTGCAGCATCTTCGTACCAAGGAGTCTTTTGAAATATGTTCATTCTGTCCTATCTTTACAGTGGGTTTTGAATGTTGTATGATTTCATGACACTTCCAAACCCACTCTTCACATAAAAGAAGTCAAGATCTTGGCTGCAGCTTTTCATTCACTGCAGAAAGCATTATATTAATATTCTGATTAGGTGCTGCACTTCAGCTTTTTGATGGAATAATGTTGAGCAAATGGAACATGTCAAACACTGCAGCAAGATTACTGAGGCGCAAAGCACAGCACTTCCATTTTGTTAATATTAAATAATTCTTACTTGCTTCTATACGTTTGAAACAGTGCAATGCCTTTATGTCAGTATTTGTGTTAGGGAATTTAAAAGAGGCATGCCAACAAGAAAGAACAGACTTTTTTTTTTTTTTTTTTTTTTTTTTAAATGTAACTGCACTTTTCGAGCTATGCAGTGTTCTTGGCCTGCTGTATAATAAGGCATTTTCCTTATTAAAATTTTGGTACTATGAACTTAAAAGAACCTGGGAAAAAATGGCTTGTGTGTAATTTAAATCTTCAACTGATGTATCACATCTTAACATTAAATGTCATTAACTGTAACATGCCACAAAGCAGTTAAACATACAGGAATTTTTTTTATTTTTTTGCCATAACAGGACTATGGTGCTCTGTTTTCTGAGCAGAACACTGCAACTCGCAAGACATTCATCCAGTCCACTTGGGAGACAGCTCTGTTCAACCAGCACAAATAAGCCAGTGCTGACTTTATTCACCAAGGTAAAAGTTATTTACAGAGTAAAGCTAGGCAAGAGTGTGTATTTGTCAGCTTCTATGTACATGAATCCCGGATTAAGTCACTTGTCCATTCTTTATGTCCCCTTCAAGTTTTTGTAGTATTGGGCAGTTTGCTTAGGCATGTTTTTTGCACTGCTTTACAGCAGAGTCCTACAAGTAAGTACTTAAAGAGTGTACAAATTATGATTTCAAGATAGTGCCTCAGTGGTGCTATGGTCCATTTACTAGTTGAAAATTTTCTCTTAACTGCCAGTGGAAATAGAGAACAAAGGTGAGTTGTTATATAATATAATCTGCCCGGGGCAAGCATCAACAGCCAAAGTATGTTCCTCAAAGCACTAATGTTTAATTCCAGTACTCCCTGTGGGGCTGAAAATACATTCAAGAAGTGTTGGTAGCACACCAGGAAAAAGCAGATTGTTCTTTACCCTCTTTTTGGTTTATTGGTAGGTAATAATGAGCTTACCTTTGGGTTAATAATTGTAAAAAAACTCTTTGTATGATTTTCGTTTCTTAACATTTCTAACTAGTGAGACACTGCATGCAATCAAGTTTTCCAACAGCAAAGTTACAGTTCTTTAAAATGGTCTCTTGTTTAATGTGGTTTTTAACTCAAAAATGCAGACTACTTTAAAATAAATCTAATCTGCACTCTTAGTTTATGTTAATTAATTATTTCTTCCCTCCTTTCGATTTTGAAGGAGAAGAGAGGAGGAAGAGGCAGGAGAGACCTGTGGCTTCTGCAGTGACTTCAAACTAATAGAGGCTAGCACTACCAAATGGTTTTCCTCTCACAGGCCACAGGCTCATTTTAAGTTAAGAACTTGTGCAACAACTGCTATAGATTAAAATAAAATAGTTTTGGTTGAGTAGTTTACTATTCTCATCAGTTCTTATGTCTAGTTCTGCTATGCAACTGTTTGAGTGCTTATGCCAATGCACAAGAAACAATGACAGGAAGTTGTTGCAAGTTTGCTAAAGGCAAAGGGCCATGAACAATCTTTAGAAATTCTTGACAATCCTGGCTTTGACAGTGAGATGTAGGCCCTGAGAAAGCCCTTTCTAACATTTCCTCAATACCAGCATCCCTGGGCAAATTAAGCAACAATGATTTGGTTTTTGCGTTGGTGTTTTCAAATGCCAAGGTACGTAATAGCTGCGACCGCACTTCTGGCGTTAAGTCGGAAGCTGCTTCCAGGGCTGTCACTATCCAATCTACAAACTGCCTATATTCCTCTCCTAATCCCTGCTTTATTGTGGTATAGGCTGGGACTGGTTTTTCAGCTGGTACCATAAATATGGCCCGCCAAGCCGCTTCAGCAGTTACATTATGGAATTCACTTGGGAACTGTAGCTGCTGCTGCGAGCTAGCATACTGACCCTTTCCCATCAACATGTCTAGAGTAACATTCAACAACGGGTCTCCTTGGTTTCGTGGCTTATCTACCTCCTTTTTACAATTCTTTTCCCAATGTTTTTCCCATAGTAAATATTGAGAGGGTGTCATGATTAACCTAGCTACAGACATACAATCATCAGCACACAGTACTTGTGAAGAAAACAAATAATTGATTAGCTGCTTTGACGGTTCTGAATGCAAACCATATTCAGACACCGTAGACCATAGCTGATGCACCAGCTTCCACTCAAATGGAGCATAATGTGCACCCTGCTGTCCTCCGGGGACATTGCGTATTTGCACCAGCATAGAAACGGCACCATCCAAGGCTGCTACCGCCTGCCATTCCCCTTCTAAGATTGCATCTCGTATGACACCTTCCCATCAGCTGGCAGGCTGCTGGGGTCTTAAAGTCACACCCCCTGAGGTGGTAACAGTTACATTGCCTACTCGTCTTGGTGACTTGATGCTTGCAAAATGGCTAGTTAGTTTATCAATTTGTTCATCCAAGCTGCTATCACTCGCAGTGGGCAGTGGGGGAGGAGGAGGAGGAGGAAGTTCCTCTGAATCCTCATCAGAATTGCCTGAACTACTACCCGAGTCCGCCTTGGTAGACCGGTAGGAGACTCTTTTCAGGTCTTTGGGTCAACAAGAAGCTCCCCCCAGATCTTGCTGTGATACCAGTGTAGTATTCATACTCTCCGGAGGCAGGGGTGCCAGTGGGGTCGCACCACCCTCGGCCAAGATTTCATGAGTGTTTTGTTTCATTGGTATGACTACTCCCTTGGTGGGGTTAGTGTGTACAGTCTAGTGATTGCCGATTCTGAGGCCAGCTCCTCCAACAAGTTAGAGGCTGCCAATGCCATTTTTCTTTCGGCTTTATATCTCTTTATAGTGTTAATCAACTCCCGCCAGATTGGAGACGGTTCTTTTGCTGTCTTGTTGCCATCTATGACCAAGTCCCAAAGGGCATCTCCAACCAACCACCACTCCTCTTCCAAGAAGAGCAGAGAGGGGTCCTTCATATAACCCTTTTGTTTTGCCCATTCTGCCAAAGCAAGCACCTTCTTAGACAATGCCAGAGTCTCTCGCTTAGCGAGAAATTCAAGCAAGAGTGAAAGAGCTGCTTCTCTATCCATGTTGACAGAAGTCAGCTTACCCGCACAGCACTTCCAGCTTGCCAAGCTCCACGGTCACCGGGCTGCTTTTGTCCTTTCCTCCGCTGTCCCAACTTGCTTTGCAAATCTCCGGGATTCAAAATGGTACTCGGGTCCCTGTTCGGGCACCACTTACAGAGGTGGGATTCCAGAGTCTAAGAGATGGACTCAAATAAGAGTTTGCAACTTAGCTCAAATTTTATTGCTAGAAGCTTAGTTATATACCATTTGCAAGGCTGTTCAGCTGTCCACGTGTTGTTTTATATCATATCATTGGTTAAGCGGGCTTGTCCACGTGTCCCTATGCGCACAACCATTGGCTATCTTAATGGTTACAATTTACTAAACAGTTATGCCCTAACCACAAGTTCCTTATCTAAGTTCCTGCTTGCTTAGACGTAGGCATTTTTCAAGGGCAGTTCTAGTATTTTTGGGGCTTTCCAGGGCCTACATCTCACTGTCAAAGCCAGGATTGTCAAGAATTTCTAAAGATTGTCCATGGCCTAAGAGACCATGGCCCTTTGCCTTTAGCCAACCTGCAACAGGAAGTGGGTCTGCTTCCTTCAGAAGCCATGCCATCTTAAAATGACTACAAAACTGCAGTCTAAGTGTACAGCATAAATGGCAGTTGTTTGTAGAAGTAAAGCTGTCCCTTCCATGCATATTATCTTAACAGACCTAGATATCAGCACAGGGTGTTAAACCAGTCCTGGTCTTATTAGTACTTAAATTCTGAGTCTGAGCTTGTCATCAGAGCAGTAGTGCAAACATAACTATTTGCTAAAAGTCAACTTAGTCTGTTAAAAGCATTTGATAAACAATGATGTCAGAGAGCTCTCCACATACCCAGAGGGCCCTACTGTAACTGTATGGAGCCTGGCACATTACAAATCTGACGTGCAGGATTCTAGGAGGTTCCTTTCAGTCAGCAATACCAGATGTATCATTCCCTCCAAAAGCAGCAAGAACTAGCAAGCATACTGTCAATTGGAAAAGAAATTTAAGATCATTGAGTCCAATATCTAGCTCTACCAAGTCTACTGCTATCTCCTTGAGCACTACATCTGTGCATGTCTTACAGGGATGATGATTTAACCAGCATCCTGGGGAGCGTATTCCAGTGTTTGATAACCCTTTCAGTAAACAATAGAAAGAATTAGAATTCCTCTAATATCCAAATGAAACATCCCCTGGTGTACCTTGTGGCTATTTCCTCTCATCCCATTACTTGGTACTGCAGAGAAGATACTAGCACCCAGCTTGCTACATTCTCCTTTCAAGCAGTTGTAGAGAGCAGCTCAGCCTCCTTTTTTCCAGGCTAGATGAACAACTGCAGTTCCTCAGCTTCTCCTTGTAAGACCTATTTTCCAGATCCTTCACCAGCTTTGTTGCCCATGTCCGGACCCACTTCAGCTTTCAGCATCCTTGTAGTGAAGATCCCAAAACTGAACACAATTCTCAAGGTGTAGCATCATGAGTGCTGAGTACACTTCCCTGGCCCTGCTTCTCACATTATTCCTAATACAGGTCAGAATGCTGTTGGCCTTCTTGACCATCTAGGCACACTGCTGGCTCATATTTAGCAGTACATCGATCCACACCTCCAGGTTTTTCTCTACTCTGCAGCTTTCCAGCCATTCTTCCCCAAGCCTGTGCTTTGCATGGGGTTGTTGTGACCCAAGTGCAGAACCCAGNTTCCAGCCTGGCCATCCAAACAGTTTTTAACTCAGTGAAGTGTCCACCCATCCAAGCCAGGAGCAGCCAGTTTCTCAAGGCTGTGGGAGACAGTGTCAAAGACTTTACCAAAGTCCAAGTAAACAACATCTTGAGCATTTCCATCATCCACTAAGCAGGTCACCTTGTTGTAGAAGATAAAGTTGGTTAAGCAGGACCTGTTCTTTGTGAACCCATGCTGACTGGCCTTGATCACCTGGATGTCCTACATGTGCTGTGTAATGGCACGCAGGATGATCTGCTCCATGGCCTTCCCCAGCACCAAGGTCAGACTGACAGGTCTGTAGTTTCTCAGATTCTCCTGGCCCTTTCTGTAGATGGGTGTCACATTGGCTGATCTCCAGTCAGCTGAGACCTCCCTGGTTGGCCAGGACTACTGGTAAATGAACTGGAGAGTGGCTTGGTGAGCACTTCTGCAAGTTCTCTCAAAGCCCCTCATGTGTAAGCCATCCAGCCCCACAGACTTGCATATCTTAAGTGGTGCAGCAGGTCATTAACCATCTCCTTTGGGATTATGGGGGCTTCATTCTGCTTCACATCCCTATATTCAAGGCAAGAGGCTTGGTAACCAATAAACAACTGGTCTTACTACTGAAGACGGAAGCAAAGAAGGTATTGAGTGCCTCTGACTTGCATAGGTTTTCAGAACATAAGGACTTGTCTGTATGGGAAAGACAATTTAGATTATATATGAATTGAAATTATATCCAAATTTTATCACAGGAAACAAGAAGTAGCTGTTTCATATTATCTCCGTGTTTAAACAAGTTCTAGGAAAGCTTAACTAGGAGAGGGAGAATGTCTGTTCTATCTATAAGAAGTATTTCATGCCAGAGGGACAGAGGCATCACCTTAACCTGTGTGATTTGCTATGTAAATTTTAGGCCAAGTTATGTTATTACAAACAATGAAGCAACATACCTTCATGTGAGTCATTTCTTCAGGTATGCAGTGCTCAAATGATCATGATGCATGATCAGCAGCAGTAGCTGTATAAATGTAGTAGAAGACCAGGGAAATTTAAAAACTTGAGAGGTTTTCCTTGACCTCATCACAGGTTAAAACACTGCAGCTGTCTGCCAGTGCTCCTTGATGGAAGTTACTGTCCTCTGAGCTCTGCAGAATGGAGAATCATGCTTAATTTCTTTCACGTGAGGTCAGACAGGTTATCTTAATCTTGTCTTTTGCTCTTTGAACTGACTTAAGTGACTTAAGTGCAAACCAGATCAGAAGACACTTCTGTGACTTCTGTGAAGGGAAATTCTTCTGTAGAGAGTGGTACCTGCAGTTCTTTTCCACTGGTGTTGGCAGTGCTTTGAATGCTTGTTGCTGCTGACCAAAAAGATTCTGTGCATGACCTTCCAAAACATGACTTTGAATCAGCCTGTTGATTCAGAAGGGCTGTTGAAAAATGTTAATTTGTACCATGAGAAAAATAATAGCAAATGTGTGCTGGTTTGAGGCTAATTGGAATATTTTAATGGAGAAAACTATATTATAGGCTGTGAAAAGGAAACAATGGTGATGTCTACTNCGGGGAACTCCCAAACCATCACAAAATGAAAAAGAATTATGTGAATGAACAGCTTATTTTCTTTTCATCCATGCAGCACTGATAAAGACTTAGAAAGCAGTGACACAGAGCAACATGTGGGGAGGGAACCTCCATTTTAAATAATCATTCCTGTCTCTGTATGCTGCTTTACAGCACAAACGATGTGTTTTTTACTGTGTGCTTTAAATCTGAATTTTTTTCTTTAGAAACCATGCCCACTATGTGAAGAAGCAAAAGAAGTGCTTGAACCATATAAGAAAAGGGTAATGTATTGCAATGCTCTATACATTTTGTATATAAAGAACGTTTAATCAGAATTCTTTATTTGTAAAAGAAAATAGCGTGGATTTATTTGCATCTGTTTTTCTTTCATGGGTGACCTCTTCAGGACAGTTTAAGCACTGATTTAATGTAAAACTCACTTTCCAAAAGTATTTTGTGACTGGTACTCAAATAAGCATCAGCAACCTAAACTAACATACACCTTGTCACAGCACTTTATAAAACCACTGCTTTTGTAGATATGCTGAGTTGTCTGATACAGGAGCTTGCAACTTTTGTGAGGCAGGTAATGATACCTTTTGAGAATGAATGTTAGTAAGTGGAGCTGTAACTATTTGAACTATATGTGATTACAGTTTTTGCTGTTCTTCGACTAGATTTTGACCTCTTTATTGAAAGAAGAGATTAACAGAAGCATTAACAGATGTAGCACTCTGCTGCCTAACAGGCAACTTTTCTTGTTGCCAGCTGCTTATTTGTTGTGTTAGTGCCTACAGAAGGGTGGTTCTGCACAGAGTATCAGGGGAGATAGTCCTTGCTGGACATGGAGCCAAGATTAATACTCACAGAACGGGCAATTATCTACAACATGGAAGAATAAATGCAAAAGCACCAAGAAAACAGCCTTGCATTTCTGAAAAAAAAATACTGTTCAAAAAAACAAGCAGGTATTGTTTTTTTCAGTGCCCAGTAGGTACTAACTTACTTTCTGTTGCAGTTTATTTTGCAGGAGGTGGATATTACCCTTCCAGAGAATTCGGCGTGGTGTGATAAATACAGATATGACATACCTGTTTTTCATTTAAATGGGAAGTTCCTAATGAAGCATCAAGTAGACATTCAAAAGTTTGAGGACCAGCTTATGAAACTGGAGTTGCAAAATAACAGACATCAATGAAGAAAATGCAGCTGTTCCAGTATGGATCTGAAAGTACTGTGCAACATAAATCCTGAGAAAATGCAACATTCATCATTTGGCCTTAGGTTTGTTAGAATGTAAGGTACCAGTGTCCTAAAAATCTTAGGTGACTTTATTCTACTCTGCATTAGTCATCCAGCCCAGCTGCACCGGTGCCAACCTCTTCTGTCTCATTTGTTTGCTGCTATCCTAGACTGGCTTTTCATCGACAGAATAAATGCTGGTCCATCACAGGAGATACAGTGTAGTCTGTTTGGATTGGAGTTTCACACCAAGGTGTTGCAGGGGGGGAGGCGGGGCAGGATTACAAGGATGGCTTCTGTGAGAAGATGCTAGAGGCTGTCCCCATATCAGACAGGGCTAGTGCCAGCCAGCTCCAAGACAGACCCACCATTAGCCAAGTTGAGCCCATTAGTGGTGGTGGTAACTATGCTGCCATTCAGCAAGATCTGGGCAGACTGAAGAGCTGGGCAGATGGGGGCTTGATGAAGCTCAAGAAGAGTAAGTATAGTATCCTGCACCTGGGATGGAAAAACACCATGTACTAGTACAGATGAGAAGTTGACCTGCTGGAAAGCAGCTCTGTGGAGAAGGACCTTGGAGCCACAACAATGTATGCTTGTGGCCATGAAGGCAAGCGGTATGCTGGGATGCGTTACAGGTGTGTCCAGCAGGTCAAGGGAGGTTATCCTCCCTCTTTACTTGACCTAGTAAGACCACATCTGAAGTATTGTGTCCAGCTCTGGGCTCCCCATTTCAAGAGGGGCAGGGAAATAACTAGAGAGAGTCCAGCAAAGGGCTATGAGGATAACTGAGGGACTGGCCCATGTGTTAATACACATGGGCCAGCTGAAAGAACAGAGTACTCCAGCAGCAAAGAAAGCCAACAGGATGCTGAGTTGCATCAACAAGGGCATCACCAGCAGAGATAAAGAAGTTATCATCCTACTCAGTGCTTGTCAGCCCACACTTGAAGAACTGTGTGCAGTTTTGGTCATCACTGTATGAAAGAGATCAGACAGGCTGGAAAGATTCCAGAGAAGGGCCACAAAAATAATCAGGGGGCTGGATGCTCTGCCCCATGAGGAAAGGCTGAGAGAACTGGGCTTGTTCAGCCTTGAGAAGAGAAGGCTTAGGTAAGACTTTATTACCACATACCAGTACATAAAGGGTGGCTACAAGGACAATGGAGACTCTCCTTTTTGCAAGCAGTCACATGGAGAGGACAGGGCGCAGTGAGTACAGGTTACTCTTGGGGAGATTCCCATTGGACACAACTTTTCATAGTAAGAACAGTTAAGAGAGTGGATTCCTCTACACTGGACAGTTTTAAGACTCAGCTTGACAGGGTGCTGGGCCATCTCATTTAAACTACACTATCACCTTAGAAAGGTTGGACCAGGTGATCCTTGGGGTCCCTTCCATCCCAGCATTTTGTGATTCTCTGTAACCTGTGGCTGGTTAGTCTGGAGAAGAGAAGACTGAGAGGATATGTAACTAATGTTTAGAAATATCTGAGGGGTCGGTGTCAAGGAGGAGGGACCAGTCTTGTCAGTGGTTGCTGAAATAATTATGATTATTAATAACCAGGAAAAAATATTCATAAACTATGAAAATTATTTATTAATGTTAAAAGTCACCAGAAAAATTATTTAATAGATTCAAATGCATGATCGTGGGTATTTACACAGGGAATAGGCAATTTAAACAGTTAAGCAAAACCAGAAATGCAAACATTAACTTGAGCTTTTGGAGATCCTTGTGGTGCAATGTGCCGCTTGCCCTCTAGAGCAACTCGAGAGGCTGCTTTCTGCTAAGGCAGAAGGCACAGTCAGTTACAGAACCAAAGCGAAAGCTTTAATTACAAAGAGGCTTTTAGACTATTTACTTACAAACTAGTATTTCCAGATTTCTGGGGCTGCATTATAGTCCCAGACAGTACCCAAAACACTTGGAAGGGTTGGCGTCAGCGGTGTGGTACCTGTTAGAGGCTTTTGGAATTTTCCCAGGACTCTGGCAGGGTGCTGGGGGTTGCATGGTCTCTGACCTTATCTCAGTCCCTTCTCGGGTGGACGGTGTCCTTTCCAGGGCTCCAGACTTGGCATGGAAGGTCACAAGCGTGCAAGCAAGCATGGTGGCAGTAACCTGCTCTCTCACTGCGTAGGCTGTGGTGAGGTCTGTATAAACAAGCTCTCCAGATAGGAGCAGCCTATTGTTTTCAGTTCACACTAGGCTGGCCAGTTTCAGGCAGCTTTTGGCAATGATTCTTGCCTACTGCATTTTAAAAAGGGGGTTAAAAAAACCTTGGGCAATTGCAGACAGAAGTAAGAACACGTGAGAGAAACAGCTGTGCAGATGTCATGGTCAGTGAAGTAGGAGCAGGAGGAGATGCTGCAGGCACCTGTTCTGCTGCCATGCCTGCAGAAAAGAGCCAACACCCAAGAACCTGGAACCCAGAAGTAGCAGCCATAGCAGGAAACCTCCCATGTTGCAATCTGAACTTCAAACCTCATCATATTTTGCTCCAGTTAGCACTTTCATTTTTTTGAAGCTAGCATGACTGTAGCATGTTACGAATAACAACAGAAGGTTCAACTCAATCCATGACAAACAGTCATGTAAATTTGTATTCTATAGGCAATGTAATGTATTAACCATGATGGGACCAGAATTTTATCTCAAATAGTTAACCACTTTCCATTTCCTTTGATGTAGGGACACAGAACAAGTGCTTGTGTAACTCAGCATGGCTAAGGTCATGACTAGTTCAGCTACCTTCATTTTCCAAAACCAAGAAGGCATAAATGATAAGTAAATTTGAGGGGGGTTAATTCTTATTTGAATAAGTGCAGCAGACTCCTAGCACATGTATCTCTCTATGCAAATATGTTGAAGTGTAACCTAAAAATGAGAAGGCATATGCCCCTGCTGATTATATACTTATACAGAGTATGCAACTTAGTGCAAATTGGGAATTTACTCTTTTGGCAGAGGTTGTTGGCAGGAGTGCAAAGCTCCATGATGTACTGTAAAAGGAACCTGAATACAGCATGAACTTTTTTCCTATTTCTGGCCAATTAAAAAGCATATATACAATGTCCTATCTTCTTCCAGTAAGGAGAAATAAACAATACATGCTTACATGCTTATGTGTTCTACTTCTCTGACTCTTTATTATTGCTTTGAAATGACATATGGTACCTAGGAGTTGTCTCATTTCTTGAAGCATAGTTGTCCTAGTACAGCCTTACCAAAGCAGCCTGTGATACATTATCTCAGATTCCCTCCTGGTTTCTTAAAGAAAGTTATTTCTGTAAAGAATGTTTCTCATTTATATTGTATTTTTTATCCCTCCTGTTAACATCTAACTCTTTGAAATAACAAAAACTCTGCACGTAGGCTTAGCCAGTTCTGAAAGTGTTACTCCTGTCTTGAGTATGCATTCATCTTTAATCACGCCGTCATCTGGATTAATTATGAGCACAGCAATATGTGGAAGTAAACAAAGCCACATGTGCAAGCATTTGCAAGATCATAGCTCATTATTTTTGCTCAGACACAGCATCACTTTCCAGTCATCTCTGCTCTACACTGTACCGGTATTGTGTCTGGTTTTTATCATGTCGTGATGACAAGAAGGCTCCATCCCATTCTGGTGAAGCTGATGGACCTTGAATAACCAAACCTGAGTTCTTGTAGGGCAAGACTGAGCTGCTAGATGGACCCAAACAGGAAAACAACAGCAGCTGGGGAACTCCAACTGAATACTGACTTGTGTTGCCTTGGGAAGAGGCATAGTAAGAACAACAAAGTCGCCCTCTCTTCTGTACCTTTAAACTTTTGTAGCGTATCAGATCAAATTCTAGTTCTCAGACTTTATCTTCGGATGATATGTGATACATGACACATGGCCACGATAGCAAAAGGGTAAAATGAGTTCCTCCAGGTGATAAATACTGCCGGGTGTCTATCTTGCCTGTGAAATGAACTACACTGATGAAGAGAACTCCAGAATTTCCATATTATCCCTTAATGTCTTCTGGAGTGTATATGGTTGATTATAACTCTGTCTACAGAATACAGAATAAATGCCTTGTAGTCATGCACACACACAAATCTTACTGCAATAAGACACAACTAAATACATTTCTCCTGGGGAGAAGGTGAAAGAAGAGCATGTGACATGCATTACTGGAATGCACCTACATACTGTGGCTATCAGGACATATGAAAGTGTCAGCTTTAATTCAGAGCCTTACTATAGAGCATGTATTTCTAGCCAGTCTCCTAAAGAACTCAGGGGCAAGTTCAATTATGTGATCTACTTTGGAGTGGGGTTTTTTTGGTGGGCTGGGGTTTTTTTTGTTGTTGTTGTGGGTCGTGTGAGGTTTTGTTTGTTTGTGGGTTGTTTTTTGTTTGGTTAGTTTTGGGTTTTTTTGGTGTGAGGTTTTTTGGTTTGTTTGTTTTTTTTTTTTAGATACTACATTTCTACAAGTTTCCTGAAGATCTGCTCCAAGGAAGGTGACAGAAATCACAGTATCACAGTA
>WBNM01024550.1:361645-399977 GCA_013399055.1 Ramphastos sulfuratus | reverse complement strand
CTCCCTCTCCCTTTCCTTTCCTCTCCTCTCTCTAAGTGAAATCTTCTATGCTTTTAAATAAAAAAAAACCTTTGGTCTAAATCTATTTTTCATGACATGTTAAGCACTTAGCCCAATTCTTATGAATGCAAACATCAACAAAAAATTAAATGCACTCACAGCTGTAACAACACAGCTACCTATATCTACCCCTCTTTCTCAAATTCTTTGTAAACAAGTCTTCATTTAAAGCTAAAGAGACAATGAGAGACTAAATTCATCTCACCTGAGACATTTCAATTATTTAATGAAAAATCATCTCTGGACACGTTAATCCTGACTTTGGTTTAGTTCTCAGTCTCAGAAGAAGGAAATCATTATTAACAAAAGCAAATCAACATTCTGCAGCAATATGGTACCTCAAGTGTATTTATAAACAAGAAGGTATTATTAAAAAATAAAGAGCTCCCAAGCTCAGACTGAGTATGCAATTACAGTTGATTATGAAACTCTGCCATCATCACAAACCCACCAAGAGAGATAGCTGAACCAGTACCAAGAACTGTTCTGGTCCTCAGGAGCAAGGGGATGATGCTGCTGTTCCCTTCCCCCAAGGCCCCCAAGGACAAGGCTTACTGCTCAGACTGCAAAGGGTCACAATTAATTTCACACAGGCCCACGCATCCATTCTGGGATTTAACCTTTGTCTTTGACTGGTGGAAGGTGATAGCTAATGAGATCTGCTTTGGGGTTAGACAAGAGATCAAGGGAGGGTAGTGCAGTGCATTAATGCTGCAGGAATAACTCTAGGCAAAGAATCCAGGCTGCATTCCTCACTGTGCAAGCCTGAAAGCCACTTCTCAGATGACTTCAGTGCTTTCCAGCTACAGAGCACTGAGTTTATTTAAGGGAGGGGAATTCCAACCAAAAGTGGTATTTAATTAAAAAAAAACCAACCAACCAAAAAAAAAAAAACAAAACAAAAAAAACCCCAACCCAAATTTCCATCGTCACCACTGGAAATGGTATTTTTATGGAAAATGGAATTGCAATAGCTGACTCCCAGTGAGGGCTCACAGAATCACAGAATCACAGAACATTAGAGGTTGGAAGGGACCTCCAGAGATCATTGAGTCCAACCTCCCTGCTTGCAGGCAGCACAGGAATGCATCCAGGTGGGTTTGGAAAGTCCCCAGAGAAGATTCCACAACCTCTCCGGGCAGCCTGTTCCAGTGCTCTGTCACCCTCAGGTGAAGATGAAACCTTCTATGTTGTAGTTTGTACCCACTGCTCCTTGTCTTATTGCTACACATCAAGAAAAAGAGACTGGCCCCATCTGCTTGCCACCCACCCCTCAGATATTTAGAGACATTGATGAGGTCTCCTCTCAGTCTTCTCTTCTCCAGACTAAACAGCCCTAAGGTTCTCAGTCCCTCTCCCTAGGGGAGATGCTCAAGTCCCCCAGTCATCCTCGTGGCTCTCTGTTGGACTCTCTCCAGCAGGTCCCTGTCTCTCTTGAACTGAAAGCCCAGAACTGGACACAGTATTCCAGGTGTGGTCTCACTAGGGCAGAGTACAGGGGGAAAAGAACCTCCCTAGACCTGTTGGACACACTTTTCTTGATGCACCCTAAGATGCCAGTGGCTCTCTTGGCCATAGGGGCACACTGATAGAGTCAATATGATCAGATAGATTCAATATGGGAAGAGCCTTCCTTGGTATTTTTTGCAAGGTACAACTACAGTTGTGAGAGATGCTTGTGTCCTAGGTAGTAAAAACTAAATATACCTGAAGGATGTGGGGTCAAATCTTTGAAAAGAAAACCCTTTGGAGCCAAAATGTCTAGGATTTTTTTTAGTCCATTACTCTAAGGTGGTCTGAGGGATAAATCAATCCATTTCAAGATATTTTCTGGCATTATTTTTCACTCATGTGCATTAGCATAATCTAGTTTGATCACAGCTCCAGAAATTTACAGCTCTAAGGTCTTGATTCAAAAAGCATCTTCCTGTCAGCATTTTCCTTCATTTGCAAGGACAAGGTGAGGACAAAGCCTGTTTTGCTGAAGCTGTTTTCCTTTCCCCTGATTAAACAGAATGCTATACAGCAAGAAAGTGGAGTAGAAAAGAGTTGCTATCTGGCCGCACATCATTATAAAGCCCTTTTGGGAAGTAGGCAGTGACCAAGAGCCACCCCTTTTGAGGCTGCCAGCTCAAGCTTTGACTCTGCTTCTCCAGAGGCCACAGGACTCAAAGCTCACCCAGTCACTCCTGAACAGAAACACTGCTAATTATTGCACCTCCAACACACTGCGAAGAAACCCACAGCCTGCAAACTCGTTACAACTGGAATTATCCTTAGCGCAGTAAGCTGCAGTCATTAGTTATTTATTTCCTGGCAGTGTAGGTGGATAATTAGCACATAATTTGAGGTTTTCTAGCCCTGACAGCCTGCTCTGATGGCTGTCCCTACTACTGATTAAGTCTCTGCCTCAGATCTCAAAGCAGCATCTCATGTGAGAGAGCTGCCAGGCTCTGCCAATATTAGGTTGCTGTCTCTCTGTTTGAAAGCAATGGCAAAGGTCTTGGGTGGGTTTTTTATTTTTTGAGGAAGAATTTTTTTTTTCTTTTTCTTGGAGATTTGACTAAATATTGCTTTCCATCCAAAAAGCACCTGTGAGAACATGGATTGGACTGCAGGGGAATGAAAAGGGTATTGCATGACACATTAAACCATCAGTATGAGCAGAGACACACACAGGCTTCTGAAAAGAAATGTATCTGCATGCTAGAAAAGTTAATTCACTGTGTGGAGTGTATTAAAACTGCTCCAGCCCACACACTATGAAGGACACTCAGGAGCCATTACAACACACCCAGCCTGTGTGCCCAGATTTTCTGCCTCTTGTGCCACAGTGCCAGGCACTTCACACAAGATCATCCTGGACCGGGCACAAGCAGACTTATGGTCACTGCTGTGCCAGGCCTGCTTCCAGGGGATGGGCAGGCTGCTGACTCCAGCTCATCCCTGGCAAGCAGCTCCAGAGCCTTGGTTCCTTGTGGTGTGTGGCTTGCCACAGACACACTGCTACAGCTGCTGCCAGGCACTGCCAGCCAGGCTGAACAAAGACTCATTAGCACTAGTATTTCTGGGGTGTGTGTGTGGGACATGTCTTCCAGCCTCTCAATAAAAAAACCCTTCTTCCTGCTCCCTTTAGGGCAGCCTGGAGCGCCCCTTGCTCTTCCTGCCATTTGTTGTCCCAAAACTTCCCTGGTGGTGCCTGCTCCAGGCCTTCCTGCAGGGAGGGCAGCCCCTGCCACGCCGCACTGAGCCCTCCCTCACAGGGACATGGCAGCCAGGCTGCTGGCTGTTCCTCAAGCTAGATGAGAGGATAGGGTAGGACACAGGACTAAAAGGGCTGCACAGCGCCCTGCTGCCCAGCCAGGACCCCTCTATCATGAGGAGAAAGCCCTCAGCAGCCTCTTGCTGGAGGCTTGGGGTCTGAGTGCTTGAGCTCCTCTGAGTGCTCTCACCTGGAGTATTGTGTTCAGCTTTGGGCTGCCCAGTTCAGGAGGGACAGGGATCTACTGGAAAGAGTCCAAGGGAGGGCTATGAAGATGATGAAGGGGCTGGAGCACTGCCCTGTGAGGAGAGGCTGAGGGACCTGGGGCTGTTTGGTCTGCAGAAGAGAAGACTTAGAGGGGATCTAATGGATGGTCGTAAATATCTGAGGGCTGGGGATCAAGAGGAAGGGGACAAACTCTTCTCACTTGTGCCCTGTGACAGGACAAGGGGCAGTGGATGTAAACTACAGCACAGGAGGTTCCACCTCAACATGAGGAAGAACTCCTTTCCCATAAGGATCACAGAGCACTGGAACAGGCTGCCCAGAGAGGTTGTGGAGTCTCCTCCTCTGGAGACTTTCAAGCCCTGTCTGGATGCGTTCCTGTGCGACCTGCACTAGACTCTGTGGTCCTGCTCTGGCAGAGGAGTTGGACTCAATGACCTATGGAGGTCCTTTCCAACTCCTAACAACCTGTGATCCTGTGAGTGGGCTCCAGGCTATGGTCCCCTTCTGCCTTTAGGTACCCCCCTGTTTTTCAGCCGTGCCTGCAGTCCCAGGGCAGGCAGGCAGCAGCAGTGGAGTTTAAGGAGGTATTGATTTTGGAGATGGCAGCAGGGGTGGGGTTGCTGCTTTCTGCCTGCAGTACCTGAATTCAGTCGCTGGTCCTAAGTGAGACCAGCAGATTTTATATGTTGTGCTCGAAAGGTCACGGCTCTCTGAAGTCTGCAAGCTGTGTTGTCGCCCCCTTCATCCCTCAATTCACTAAATGCCAGTTAGCTGAGTGGCCTCTGGCAACAAATTAAAAGCAGTGGGATAAAATGGACCATAATCTCTGATTCACAGAGTGGAGATTCTCTACAGATACTTATTTAAGATTTCTCCACTCCCATAAAATACCAAGTCCTTACCGATTCTCTCCTCATGCTGCTTCTCCTCTCTTGTTCCTGCTTTTTTTGACTCTTGGTACCCTGCCTGAGAGCACAGGAATAAATAACAACAGAGCCCAGCCCGGGGGCCACTTGAGAGCCCTCATTTCTGTGGCTTCAGAGCTCCAGGATCAGCACAATGAGCACTCGAGGTGGGGCATAACAAGAGGAAGAATCTGACCCTGGTGCATGGTCAAAAAAAAACCCAAAACCGAACAAACCCAAAACCAAAACAAAACAAAAAAGAAAGGAAGTGTGTGGCTGCTGCTTGTGTTGTTAAGTTCCTGGGGAGATGCTTTTTTTACTTGGATTAATTCTCAGTCCCTTCAGTCTGTTTTCTGGATACATTCAGCAGTTGTAGAGGAAGGCAGCAGCATCATTTCTCTGAGAACTGCTAAGAACTGCTATGTCTCACACACAGGCCTTGCCTTTTTCCTGCCTCACCTGAGACACCTGGCAGACATCCTCCCCACACAGGAGATAAAGGATAGCTGTCCTCACTTTCTCTCCATCGCAGCCTTGCTTGCAGACCAACTAAAGAGCCTCCTCTGGATACCACCAAGGGACAGAGGGACCTCTGGCAATCACATTACCTAAATCCCTCTGTGGATACAGATTTGACAAAGGCATCCTTGAACGAGTCTGGCTTGCAGAGTCCACTCCAACAACTCAATCCACAGCTATTCCATAGATGCTGACTGGATGTCACCCCAAACTCCCATCACAAAATATTACCTCTCAGCATCTTAATAAATACACTTCTTTCTTTCGTTGGACTGATCCTTTATTACATTTCAGAGGCTAGCTTGCAGAGGACAGGTTCATTTGCTAATACATGAATCATTATTGCTTTGAGCCTCTGAGCTAGCGTTTTTATGAGCACGTTTCAAAATGTATTTGATTGCTGTTAGAAATCATTTCGGTTCACACTTGACAACCAGGCCAACCTCAGCCAATATGCTCTGCCTGGCACTGTGAAAGGGTGTTGTGAGAATTTAATTACTAACTGCAAGTTGCTGTGCATATGGTGAATTTTAAATGTACTATTTCTTTTCCTTTTTTTTTTTTTTTTTCCTTGCCTCCAAGGTAAAAGCACCCAGTTGTTTAACTCCAGCTTATTAAGATTTCTATCTAGCAGTTCTGATCAAATTGTTTCAGATTGTACACCCTACAGAGAACAGCATGCTGCCTTTCCTTTTTCCTGAGCTGCTGGCAGACCACAAATGCCATCCAAGTCAAAGTGAGTCCTCTTTGCCCTTCTCCAAGCCTGAGCTAGGTGTTAGAGATTAGAGTTGCTTCATTGCCTTCACATAAGAAAGCCTTTGGAAAAACATTTGTTTTAGGTGATAAGGTACAACAAAACATCACCAGGCAGAACTTCTTCAATCTGGCAGCAAGAGACTCACCTTGGGGAAGAGAGGAAGGGGTGGTGGAGGTGTAGATTGTAAAAATATAGTTTAAATAGCTTAACTCTACTCACTCTCTGCTTCTTTTTCACTGTTAAGATGCTACTAATGCTTCTCTACTGCTTGGTTGCTATACACTTTTTTGACATGATATCTGTCACACTGATTGTACACTCACAAAATCAGAATCTGATATTGAATCAGGTTTCACATACACATAAACAAGAGGAGAATGAGGCTTTTTAAAGAATGTCTCTTCTTAATGCATACAGCACAGCACAAAGCCCATGGAAAAGTCAGTCCTTACATGTTCCTCTATGCTCATACTTAATGAGTATGAATTGACTAAAATATCTTGGGCCCCACTCTATGTGTGTACTGCCTTAAGCATTTTTCCCTGTGGAACAGACAGAGTGAATCACACTCCCCATTGTCCATCAGCACACTTTCACCTCCAGGAAAGCTCAGCAAGGCACTCTGGGTTGCTCTTGTTAGGAGCCTAGCACCATACTTTGATTAGAACCTGCCCGTCAGATCCACAGAGAAGGAGGATACCAGCTAAGCAAAGATCAGTGTGCAGGCAAAACAGGGAAGGCATGAAAAGGAAGCAGAAGGAGAATTTGGGGTGGGAAGAGGACTTTTCTCTGGATGGGAAAACAAACTCTTACAGCTCAGCTTCTTTGCCCTGTCCTTTCATAAAACAGACCTGACAGTGCCTCCTTTAGGACAAACCTGTTTTAGGTGCATCTTCTGACCTGTAAGAGCTGCACCTTAGAGGGATGGAGAAATAAATCACCCAATAGGTCAGGAAATCTTCCTTCTTTTGGTGGATTTTCCCTCTCCTTTGTTTAAATTCTTGTGTTAATCTGCTTTCTTTGTTGAGTTTTTATCTTAAGCAATTCAGATTGGAGGGCTGGGTATAAAGAAAGTGATTTGAATTTATTGTAGAACAGAGAAACTGCTGTGGAAGGTGAAAAGCAAGACTGGAAATCTGAAGTAATGATGCCAGAAATAGAATCATAAAAGCTGATTTAGAAGCAGCAACCAAAGAAGCATCTGCTGACTTCCACCTCAAGATAAAATTGAAGCTGCTCCTGAAAAAGAAAACCTCTCCCTAGATGACACTTTGGTGGAGGAATTGAAAGGATTTGGTAATGTGCTACGTGGAGAACACCACCAAAATAGAAATGGCATGAGGTAAATTTCCTGTGTAAATGTGGACTAGCTGTTCTGGAGGCTAGCAAGTTACCATTGTGCTTAGTTGTGGTCTGAGGGGGGCACATTCTTGCCACATTGCATTCACTTATATCTAATTTCTCCATAGCTTAACTGTATCTGCTCAGCATTAAGCCTGACAACTCCACTGAAGAGCTTAAGCCACTATTCCCTGCGTGTATGAATAAAGGAAGCATGTCTTGTCATTGCTTCATCCAAGAGATATCAACCCCCTCTTGTCACAGACTTCCACTGGGATCTCTTCAGCCACACTTCTTGCTTTTAGTGGATTTAGACCCAACCCCCATTTCTTTAAGAGAAAGGTAGAAGGAAAGAGGAAAAAAAGGAATGAGCTCTTTGCTCACCGAGCCTATTTCCTTCCAGGCAGAGCCAGGAGTGATGAGGACATTCTCCTCAGGTGTTTAAACTGAGCTAGGACAAACTCAGTCCTGCAATCCTTCCTCTTTGTGAGATGGCAAACACCTTGCAATGACATTGCAAGTCATTAGTGTTTGGGACACATTCGGGTATTTAACAATGAGAGTCACATTGGTACTCAGCTATGTCTGCAAAGACCATGGCAGGCCTCTGACTGTTTACTTTTGTGCCTCTCTCTCTAGATCTGAACTTTCACTATGAAATACTTGAAGGAACTAGGGTGTAAATTTCAAAATAGAAATTATGAGCAAATCCAAATCCTAAAATCTGTATTTCCTTTTTTTCCCTTGGTGCTGTGAACTGCCATGTTTACTCGATACCTTCTGGTCTTTGTAAGCACAACAAACACATTAAAGCTCAAAATTTTCACAAAGTCCTCAGGTCTGGCACAAATTAGCTAATTAGAAGCCTTGTTTTTCTAAGCAGGCAGTGTTTGGGATGAATGCTGGTGTATAAAAGAACAGTTCTGTGAGACTTGAACCTGTCTACATTTACCTCAAACAAAATTTTTGGCCACATTTATGAATGCATTTCAAAATGAAGGAAAAAAAAACCAACAACCAAACCTAAAAGTCCATTGTTTTGTCTTGTTTTCAGTCAGAGAAGTTAAGAAAGTGCTTCAAAAACCTTAAAACTGTGAGATTTTAAGTAGATTTCACAGTTACACAGAGTCTCCTTCAACTAAGCCCAGTGAAGCACTGACATAAAAAAAAGAACAGCCTTATGTCACTCTGGCCTGATGGATAGTAAAAAGGTCTCCCTAACTGTTTCAGACTTAAGAAAGGAGCTTTAGCTCCAGGATCAAAACATAAAGCAGGCTCCTAAGAGATGAAAAGTGTCCTGACTTTTTTCTGATAAGGCTGAACACAACACAAATCCCTCACTGCCCTTCAGGAGCCCACTAAAGCTTTGAATTTCATTTATGTGTTGAAAAAGAAGGTGGCACAATGCAGTATCCTGGACCTCAGGATTATGATAGCTTGAAACTGCCAGGGAAAGACTTGGCCTGGACATGCTGGGATGTATTCTGTGTAGTTTGAACAAAAACTCCAAGAGAATATTCAATATGTACCTTTCCAAAGAGCAAGGAGAGACATTTTCAGAATACCTGTGTCACTCTAATGAACCTCCACTCTGCTCTCCAGGGAGATTCAGAATCAGCCATACCATGTAAAACCACAAAAACTGGGTCCAGGCTCACAAAAATATTTAACTACTTACCTGTAAATGAGTTGGACTTCTGCACCCCTGATGCAGATCTTCTTCTCAGAACTCTGTCCTTTGGTCAGCAAGATGAGAGCATCCAGTGTTTGCCTTGCCTAGACCTTCTCTTGCAGTGAGAGAGTAGGCAGCCAGGTCAGCACTTCATTTACTCAGAATCATCCCTAGCAGGCTGGGAAAGCTAATTGCTCCTTAATACAAACCCATCAGCCTTGCAATGAAAATAGCAGTTTCTTCAGCTTAAACAAATCGTTCTGCTGTTTAATTTCCTCCTTCTTGCTGGTAGGTGGCACCATTTTCTGCACAGAATGCCAACGCTTGAAGGATGTCGAGAATTTCAGTAGGTCTGGCAAACGTTTTGCTGCTAACACATCATGGCACCAACTCGGGTATGTTTTGGAGCTCTGTCAACAGATTAGACAGATTTCACTGCAATAAACTGTAAAAGCGGAAAAAAAATCTTTCCTAAATCCTGATTAAAATCTCTTCATTAAAGCTCAGTTATTGATGTAAAGAACCCAGGGCCCCGCAGCTTGATGAATTGCTGCATATCAGTTCCTGCTTTCCAGATTGGGCAGTGCAGCTCAGTCTGTCATGTCTAACTCCCACTTTTCCAGTTCAAGGAAATCATGGTATGCCTTGCCCTTATCATTCCACTTCCATAACTCCAAATGACAACATTTAACACACAAACCTTTCCTCAGATGCTTTTTCTGCCATCCCAAAAATGATGTTGCAGCCTCCATCATTATCAGTAAGATAAAGGCCACTGGGAAACCCTGCTAGGCTCCTCTAAAACAAGTAACAGACTCCTGAAAATGGTACACATTGTCTAATGAATGCCACATCACTTTGCTGGCAGCATCTTCACCCTTAAGTGCTGGAAGCAACAGAACTCCTTTTGCTAGTTAGAATGCTCCTTTACCCAATGCAGGTGATCTACATTGCTAACCCACCTGAAAATAAGTGACATAATTACACTAGGGAAGCACAATGATAGAAAGTGGCAAGAAGTGCCTGAAAGGAAAGTCAAAGAATGTGGTTAAGCTGTAAAGTTCAGTTTATGATAAAAGTAGCAGAGTTTAGAAAAAAATTGTGCTAAATCTGCATGAAAAGAGATGAGTTTCATTTGCCAGTACTGAGGTTTATAGTTGGCTTTAGGCATTGAAATAAGTTCTTGGTTAGGAATGTTTCATAAATTCTAGCAGGGCAGGGAGTTCTTTCTAGTAAAATGAAAGCAGGCATCAAATTCTGTCTCAGATGCTCCGTGCCCTTTGATCACAAATTGCAAACTTTGTGCACACACACACCAACAGGGGAAAAGCAGTCTGGCTGAGACCCAAAATCACTGTCACAAACAGTAATGCATGTTTTATACTGCTGAGCAATTCAACAACCCCACCAGTTCTCACTGTGCTATCACCCAATCCAATATACGACACAGAGCATCTGCTGGTGCTCTTGGGAAGTTGTTTGATAGCAATACAAAAAGCATGACACCACATGACTTCTGGAATATATTTTAAGAGAAGATGACAGAGGTCAAGCTAAGAAGGGTGTTAAAAAAAGAGTTGGCAGCAGTTATTCACAGCTTTTCACCATAGAGAACTACAGGGCATTCTATGGAATAAAAAAGCAGACACTGCCTCACAGCAATTCTGTTATTTATTACAACAGGACGTTGTGATGTTCAGAGGTGTAAGTGGTTTAGATATGTAGAGGTCCACAGTAGTTATTAAATCTAATAGTTGGATTGGTGTGTATGGCCTATGGCTTGGGAAGGCCTTACCTCTTGAAATTAGAGGGAGATATATGATGACAAGATCATTCTACATGTTCCCTGACTGTTTCATTCATCTGGACATCAATAATTGACTGCTTTCAATGACAAGGTGCTGGGCTGTGTAGACTTCTTTTCCCTTGTATAGTATAGAAGTGAGTTCATAAGCACTTCATATCTCCTTTCTGCCTTTGGGCAGATAAAAGCAACTTTGGAAACAGGAAAAAAAAAAAAATCAAGTCAACAGCAATATCATCAGCTGCAACAGCCCAGCTCTCTAGATGGTATAAATTACTATCATTCCCACAACTTCCTTGGCTGCAGCAGCACAATGGCATTTTACATCACCTGCAAACCTGGCCTCTCTGCTGATGTAGGGCAGGTCACAGGGTGTGGGAAATCCTTCAGCATTAACGAGGCAATTTGGGATGTGTTAAGTCCTTCTGTTTCTTTGGTTGTGATCTTTAGAGCAGCGACAGTCAGTGACAGATCAACTGTGCTCTTAGGCATTTGAATTGTTCAAACGTATCTCCAATGCAAAACTCCTAGGGAAAAAAAAAATAACCCAAACCCAAAACAAACTCCACAACACTTTCAGCATCAGCTTCTTGGCTGTGGTTTGAGAGCATTATTTCCCCTCGTGGTTCAATGATACCAAGAATGATGATTGCAAGGTTTGAATGCTTCTCGTGGAGCACTGAACAGTCCCACAGGACCATACAAGAAGAGAGATTGTATTGCCACGTGGATTGGTACCTGCCAGCACTGTGCAGGTTTGTCTTTGTACTGGGATGGCAAGAGCAGCCTCTCCTTAGGTCCGGCAGTCACCGTCTGTACTGTTATCGATCTCACCTTGGGTGTGCACGCTCAGGGGCTGAGTCTCTAATGAGTGCCTGGTGATGCATCTTCTCTGACATGCACAGAGCTCATCCACTTTAATCTGCTGCAAAGCGTGCTCTGCCCATCTCCAAAATGGGCTGACTACCTTTCAGAGCAGATTACATGCAATTTAAATTTTAAAACATCTGTATACTTTGCTTTTCTGGTTTTCCTTTGTATGACAGCTTTGAATTTTAATGCAAGTGTCCAAATGCACAATGATAAAAAATGGAGCTTGTCAGCAGTAAAATGCATAGTAATTTATTAACTTTTCAAGTGTAAATACAAATTGATTGGATGGTGTGCCAGAGAATGAAAAATCATTTGCAGTCACAAGTCACATTCTAGTTCTCGCATCTTTAATTAAACTTATTACAAAGAGTTGGAAAACTGCACAACACTTGTTGATGGCCAATGGAAAGCAACAAGTGCTTCTGTACATCTTTGAACAACACTCTTAATTCAGAAGCTCTGTTCTTCAGCATTGAGTTACCATCTATTGCTTCACTGGGCCAAAGAAAATATGGTTTTTTTTTTGCTTAGGGCAACCCATGAACTCAATACCTTTAGTAGCTTAATGTGTTTGTAATATAAGTAAGTCAATGTATTTTGTGAAATCATTCTATAATCCATTATAATGTGCTAAAGAGGTCACTGCATGTCTCTTTTCCTAATGCCATTGGTAGCTGGGGCATTTTATAAACACAGCTAAAATCTTCATGTGGCATAAGCACCCCAGGTCTTTATGGGGACAAGGTAATTTCAACAGTTATCAGAGTGAGACAAGGGAAATTGTTAAGAGAAGNGTCCCTTCCAACCTTACCATTCTATGAATTAATTGCATTTTTTTGGGAAGCTACAAATACTAATGCCCTTTGTACCAAATTCACTGAGAATTAACAACTTATAATTTCAGTATTTACTCCTTGAGTTCCCTTGGTTCACTCGGTAAGCAGACTCTAACTCCAGCACTCCTCAGTGCCTTAGCATTTCAAGCACATCCTTGTTACTACATAGGAAGCTATAAATGTATGATGCATACATTTCAGTAGCCCAGGGTGTTGACTGATGTATTTTCCATGCATTCAGCAATTACAGCCCTCAGCTTAAGTTCACTAACGTCACAAACACACACACACAAAAGGAATTGTTTCTGCAAAATAAGATTTAGTGGTACACACTACAGTGATCTCTTGAGTAGGGATTCCTGATGAAGCAGTACAAAAATGTCTTAAGTTTAGGATTCTTTCCAGAGAGAGCACAATGTTAAGTTTACTTTGGTGGCATCCAGATTCAGAGAGGTGCGAAGACCTGATCATTCCTTGGTTTCTATCCAGCTTGTTAGTTAACTTTTCACAAACCCAGCTTTTATCTGTGGCAGGACCTCATGATTGACTTCTGTGAGCAGTGAGAAGCAGGCAGTAAACATAGCAACAGTCAAAAAGGGAACAGCATTGCTAGAAACGTTTCCAATGAAGCAAATTCTGGCAGCTGTTCTTCCTCACAAAGCCTTACACAGAAGAAAAAAAAAAATATTTGCATCTTAACCAAATGCTAATATGCCAAACTCCCTCCAAACTCCAACTCCTGTTAAAGTTCTTCCAACTCATTGGGCCCTGAAAAAGGCCCTAACGTGCTTTAGTGTGGCTGTTAATGAACCATTTCAAATGGATACTGGATAATGCAGGAATTACACGCTGTGCAATTGATCTAAAGAACAGTTTAGGACTGGTGTTATTTCATTAAATCTCATTAGCTTTGGCTTAAATACTTAAAATTGCAGCTGTCCCGTGTCAAACAGATTACATCCCTTGTCACATGGCAAGTGAGGTTTTCATCTGCTAGACTACAGTTTTTAAGAAGGAGCAGGCTGAGGAAAAGAAATATAAACAAGGGACTGTAAAGGTCTCATCTTCAGACACATCAGCCACCAGTTCATTCACTGGATTGAGATAGGTTGTGCAACACTTTCAGACTATGGATGAGGATCTGCTGTTTGTTTTCATATTTTTGTTTAACATTGCTTCTGTGGAACCACTCTTAATTAGAATTTAGCTTTCTGGGGGTGGAGCAGTCCTGAAGAGTTCTCATGCCTCATTGATAAGCACAATGCAGCTATTTATGGCAATTTGGAGGGATCCATTGGGTCCTTCAACACCTTTTTTTAGCTCTCCTTTCTCTTAGCTGTTTTCTACTGGAGATTAGCAAGCCTTGGGAACCACTGAGCCAATAAAGCTAGAGGACAGTTTTGGCTGAGAACCAATGGGTTTAATCAAGCCAAGAATAATTTCAGCTTGTAAAACAGTTTATAACTTCCAAAGCAAGAAGGGATTTTATTTTCCACCACAAGATTCAAATTAATTTTTAGGGATCTTGACATGCTTACAAAAATGGGAGCTTTTTTACTGCTTGGCCTTTGATAGCAGTGTACTGGGGTCTTGATATTCTTTGTCACTTTCTGTTCTCGTGTCTTAGCATCTAGTATTTAACTCCATAATCTCCTAAATCAAACAAAATAGCAACTGAAGATTTTGATCTGAATTTTCTTTACAAGTCCTATTACACTATATTAAATACTTTCCACAGTATCTGTACTGCTGTGCTCTGGGAAACGTGACTGAAAATTTGAACACAACATCAATCAGGACTTCAGATTATACCAAGGAGCGAGATACTGACAAAAGACCTACAGACTTTGGTTAAAACAGATAATACTTAAGCCTTTTTTGCTATGATTATTCCTTTTATGAAAGAATATTTAAGACCCTCTCACGTGCAGAGTCGTCACGTTAATACCACAGCCAAAGCAGTGGTTCATACAGATAAAGACTAAAGTAGAAATAATCCAACAGCTGTGGTTTTTCAAGCCTGGGAAATTGTTTCAGCAAGTCTTAGTAAAAATGACGATCACGGAAAATGCCAACTCCGCTTTTAAGAGTTATCTGAATTCTTTTACGTGGCTCTGTACATCTGAGAGGCACTCATCACAAAAATCTGCTTTCCTTCTTACACTGAATGTCTCGTTCTTGCAAGCCTTCTGCAGCCTGTGGCCTCTGCTCTCAAACCTTGCCAGGACTGACCACTCTCAGAGGGTGTGACCACATCCATGTGCTTTGCACCGGGCACTGGCAACGTGCGGCAGCGAAATTCCAAGGTGACCAATTCACATTTGTTACAGCTCTGTCATAGCGAAGGGTTGTCATGCTTGCTTGAAATCTTTGCATGCAAATGCAGCTCTATCTGCTCTTCTCTGCCCTTCTTCCACGTGAGAAAAGTAAAGGTTAGGAATCAGCCACAAATAAAATCCAGAGGAATGGCTTTGTACTGCATCTTGCACACCGTTTGGAAAATAAAACCGGGACAAAAGACAGCGATACGCTTGCTAGACACCAACCAAGAGCTGACAAGAACTGATGGATTTTGCATGTTAAAAGTAAATATTTTATTACATATCATGCCCTTGAAAAAAAATGCTGTTTCCATTCTATTTTGTTCAGCATGCCTTGAAATAGAAGTGGCAAAAGCTCTTCAAAGAAACAGATCATCAAGATTCATGGTACCACAGTAGCTGCAATTACCTGCTTTCCTGGCTCAGTAAAACAAAACCAAGCTTTATTTATTTATTTTTTTTTCTTCAATTGCTATAAAATATTAAACAGTGAAGCTAACAGATACCTTCTCTGTCTCTCTCTTTGTACCTGTAACAAAAAGTTGTCTGCCATGCACCCACATCCAAAGGCTGTTGGTGACAGTGGTCAATCAGCTTTGACAGACTTTTGGATAAGGCCTTTCTGTTGCTTGGGCCACAGATACTGTATGAGCCACTGGATACATACATTATTAAATTCAGGTTCACACAGATGCTGTCCATGGGTCAACTACAGCAAAATATTTATATTTCAGAGTAACAGTTTTTATATATGCTGTCTAGTTCTTGCTCTCATTTGCCCTCTCATCAGCAGGTCTTTGTTTTTCAAATACTGAAAAGACTTTGTTGGTTTGTTGAGGAGATGTCTCCAGATGGTGCTCACAAAGATATTTGCTCACATTTGACATTTTCACAGGAGAGGTAACGAAATGGAAGTTTCAAGTTGTTGTACTTCACAGATGGAACCTAAGACAGTCAACTTGTTTTCAGCAGTAATGACCATCCAGCTTGCAGGCAGTTTCTGGAACAACCCAACTCGTGCACCTGCACGAGCAGCACTGCAGGGTGGGAACCTTGCACTGACATATTCAGGGCTTGTGGCCAGCTGAGGCCTCTAGAAATTCCTCCATCTACTAGGAGTCAAAAGAGTTCAATATGCAAGTGGTACATTGTGATGCCTTTGCAGCCAAAAATGTAAAATGTGGCAATACAATGGAGCATGTGGTTGTTTTACTTATTCAACATTTACCTGTGTCTAGCTAGAAGAGGTCTCTAAAATGTTGCTTTTCAACAGCTCGAAGGCTGAGAACCACCTGTAAACATTTGTGGAGCAGTCTCTTTCTAGAAACAGAGACTCCTAAACAATCAACTTTGAGTTTTATCACATATTATATTATATTTGCAGTGTTATTTACAGATCTTCTTGTTCAGTACAATGAACCAGACATGCTGAAAAGGTCAGATTTTTCCAGTCTCCTTTTATATGAAGTACAATAAAAAGGCACATGATTATTCACCACAGGAGTTGTGCACCAGTCAATAACTTAAAGCTAAAAAGCTACCCATCAGAGAACTCTCTCTCTGAGGCAGTATTGGGATCTCTCCTTTGAACTCATTGTAGAAATATCTGTCTATTAACTCCTCCAGGAGAGCTTAAGGAACCCACTTTTGTATTGTGTTCTGATCTTTACAACATTTCCAAATCACCAGAAAACTCTTGTTCAGCTTCCCAGGTCATCTACTGGAGCAAGAAAGAGTCGAATAGGATATGTATGTGTCTGCTTTTCTTGGTCTCCTCCTCTGAGTGCCCAGCTGTGGGGAGCTCTTGGGAGTCCAGTCCTGCCCAAGCTGATTTGCTTTAAAGACAAATGCCTTGCAAGATATGGCACACTGAGCAATGGACAGCAGCAGGAGAGGCAGATCCTCAGCCCCGGCACTCAGTGTCGGCCATGCTTTATCCAGTTTCTAATCATCCATTTTTGCCCCGAGCATCTTTGTACAACTAATCTGAGCCCAAAATTTGCATCCTTTGACATTTCCACTTCTAGACAGCGGCCAGTGTCTCTACTGATGATTGGACCATTCTAAGAAAAAGAAAAAAAGAAAAGAAAAAAAGAGAAGGAATTAGGAAAAAGAACAGAAAAGGTGAAAAGATTAGAAGAATGCTAAATCTGTAAATCCCCAGAAAGCAGTATAAAATGCCTGGAAAGTTCTGTTTATATCAAGTGATAAAAGTCTCTAGGAGGTAGAAATTGTTAGGAGGTTCTAGATAATCTATACAAAGGGTCAAAGCATTTCCCTGATAATTCTAAATTTAGGAACTGCCAGAAAATTCTACAGAAATCACCAGAAATTCTCTAAGCAGCACTAGAGAATCCTTACAGACTCCAAGAAGATTCCCAGTTACTGCAAGAATGCCTCTGAAAGTCCTAAAATTTATAGAAATATGCTAGAAATGTTCTAGCAATAAAATTCCCTAGATGCTTAACAAAAAAAAAAAAGAAAAAACCCAACCAACCAAAAAAAAAAACAAACCCAAAACCAAACCAAAAAACCCCAAACAACAACAACAACAAACTCCACAAACAAACAAAAAAATTACAAGTATGTTCTTGACAACTACTACAGAAATTGAGAATGTTCCAAGAAAAGATAACCAAAAATTCCTGGAAAAAATACCCCTAAATTCCTAGTAATATTAAAAACTCCTGGATCCCACATGCCCTATAGAAAACATATCTGACTGTTCCTGGAAGGCATAAGGAGGCATTCCTAGAGCAGTTCTCTAATAGACCTTCTTCTTTTTCATCAAATACACTCTAAGCCATCATTGCTCTCCAGTTTCACAGAACTACAGAACTTTAGAGGTTGGAAGGGACCTCCAGAGATCATGGAGTCCAACCTCCCTGCCAAGGCAGGATCACCCAGGGTAGTTTGCACAGGAATGCATCCAGCTGGGGTTCGAAAGTCTCTGCAGAAGGAGACTCCACAACCTCTCTGGGCAGCTTGTTCCAGTGCTCTGTCATCCTCACTGTAAAGAAGTTTCTCCTCATGTTGAAGTGAAACTTTCTATGTTCCAATTTGTAGCCCTTGCCCCTTGCCTTATTGCTGCTGACCACCAGAGATAGGCCCCATCCATTTGACACCCATCGCTCAGATATTTGTACACATAGATGAGATCTCCTCTCAGTCTGCTCTTCTCCAGACTGAACAGTCTCAGGGCTTTCAGTCTGTTTTTGTATATCTCTGCCAGCTTCTCTGAGCTCTTCCATACCTGTGTGAAATCCCAGAATCTCTGTGCTGGCCTCAGGACATCTTCACACTTCTTCAGAGTTGGTGTCCTGCCCTTCCCATCATCAACAAGACATTTGGAGTCGGGCAGGAAGGCTGTGGAGCCCAGAGGCCCCAGCTGCAGGACGCCTTCTGAGCTGTAGCGGACAAGCTGGAGAGGAAAGGAAAGGGAAGGCTTTAGCCACAGCCCCAGAGACCACAGTGATTGAGCCAACCTGCCAGCTTCTGTCCCAGGTGCTGGTGAAGACTCATTTGTTCTGCTGCATGTTGGGACCTTCCCAGTCTAGCTCAAGGACAAAGCCTGGAAATTTTGTTTTACCAACCTGGGGTCTCTCTTAGCAGAAAACATTCCTTTCTTTCACACCTCTGCTCCCCACCATTCCCTACCCACTACTTCACTGCAAAAGGACAATCAAGAAAGTGAAGTAATCAATATGTAAATCATAGCAACGCAGCAGGAGCTGATTTAACAAGGACACAATGTCAATTTGCCAAGCAGTTTGTTCTTAAGAGCTCTGTTAGAGGCTATTGATAGCAACAAGTCTAATTAGTTTTTGTAAACAAATGTTACCAAAAAAAGCAAGGCAGCCATGCAATCAGTACCCAAAAATATGAGAGGAAAAGAAAGGAAGGGAGGGAAGGGAAGGAAGGGAAGGAAGGGAAGGAAAGGAAGGAATGGAAGGAAGGAAGGGAAGGAAGGGATCATGAGGGAAATAAGAGCAAATTTGATAACATATGCTTCAGGCTTGCACAGAAAGAATCACACTGATCTTCCAGTTTTGTGTGAGGCTTAATTGTTCTGCAGTTTAGTGAGGTGGTAAATGCTACTGGCTGTCATTAGAGACCTCAAGTGAGGACCATTTATTATTTTAGAGGAGTTATTTTTATTAAAAAGCCTAAGCAGGCACAATCAATTCCTGTTAATTTTTACAGGAGTGGGGTGGGGTTTTTTTAAACCTTTCTTGTAATGATGATTTTACTTGCATTAAGTCATTCATGGTCCTCAACTAAAAAAATCCAAACTCTGTATGTAGAAAGTGAGGTTTAAAAAAAATGTTCTCTTGTAATATTTTATTACATTAATAGTGGACCAAAGGAAAGGATCTTCTCTCAGGCAACCAGCACCAGAACAAGAGGACACAGTCTCAAGCTGTGCCAAGGGAAGTTTAGGCTCGAGGTGAGGAGAAAGTTCTTCACTGAGAGAGTCATTCCCCACTGGAATGGGCTGCCCAGGGAGGTGGTGGAGTCACCGTCCCTGGAGGTGTTCAAGGCAGGTTTGGACGTGGCACTTGGTGCCATGGTCTAGCCTTGAGGTCTATGGTAATGGGTTGGACTTGATGATCTTTGAGGTCTCTTCCAACCTTGCTGATACTGTGATACTGTGAAAATATTTGAGGACATAAAGGGTATCTTCTGATGGCTGTGACAATACAGATTTGTGCTGGAAGAGAACTGCTTTGCTCTGATCGCAGCAGCCTTTTTCTGCCTCTCTGCCTTCTCATGTTTGGATCCAGAATGAAAGGTGATGCTGCTCCTCCTCTGAGTGCTACGAGCTCTCTGGGATGACACAACCTCCTGTGCAGTGTGTGTAGGAAGGGACACATCCAGCATCCCACAGCACACAGACTCCCATGAAAGCAGGCAGCAGACAGACCTGTAATCCAAGGCACTGCATGGCAAAAACCCAAGAAAAGCTTTTCCTAGAAATACACTGGGGACTTAAAAAGTTTCTTGCAACCTAAGAAGCCATTACAGAACTGCTGGATTACAGCAGGCTTGAAGGACACAGTCTTGATGAAGGAAGGTTGATTTCAAACCTTATATATTGTCTTCTACAGAGTTTTTACCAGAAAATTGTTCTCTACTACAGTTTGTTTCAATCTGTATTCTGATAACGCCTCAAAGCCTTATGAGTGGCTTTATGATGCTCATTTAAAGGCAAAGGTGCCCTGCAGCTCACTATCACATTGCACTGAGGTAACTGTGATAGCTATGGAATCCTCATTTATAAGTTGCAAAAATGAGTGAGTAATCCCCTTAATTACTGCTACTTTCAAGATAGTCGAAGGAGAAGCTATTGAGGAAGATTTCAGAGCACATTCAAGTGAAAATGCAGGATGTTAATTTGGCAGCAGGCCAGTACATCAAATCAGACATATCGACTTCTCACTCCTGTGTTTAAATCCAGAGTCATTATACCAGCATAATATTTTGCTTTCCTTACCCTACAAGTAGTCAACTGCAGCACCCAGGTGCCAAAAGACTGCAAAACAGAGTCAGCTACGTGACTTGTATGTTGTGAGGCTGGATGCTGCAGGGTGAAGATCTCAGCCACTGAAGAAATGCAATTATCACCCAAGAAATGCACTGCCTGTCTGGTCTTACTGCTGTTATATGCCTGAAATTACTTAACAAGAAAGGGAAGGAAGGTCACAAGTGTCTGCCACTTACTGGATGCTACTGGCCAGTGCATGAGATGTCATTAAGAGTCAATCAAACCCCCTCAAATTAGAGTCTACCTTTCTGCAGCCATCCTTATTAACCTCAGAAGAATCATGCTGTGAGTAATCATATCTTGCTGGTGGTAAAAGAGCATGGTCTGCTTGCTCCCAGACCAGATATCCCTTGACAAAGTATGTGCTCATTTTCCCACCTGCCACTTCTGTTCAGAGCAACCATGTGAAGCACAGAGTTAACACAGAGCCTACATCAAAGAAATCAGAGGGGTAACCACATGAGGATGCTTCCTGGTAAGAGCAATGTCACTGTTGAGGAATTGTCTATGCACACTAAATCAAGACACCTTTTTTTTTTTTCTTTTTTTTTTTTTGCCTTTTGCTGTGCAGGTACAGAGAGGACATCCATAAAAGAAGCACAAGCAAGCAAGGAGATGCAAAATACAAATAGACTGCCAGCTCAGACCAACTTCTGGTTTTCCCATATAAATGGGGAAGGAATAAACCAACCAACCAAAAAGTACAACCTGTCTGTGCATTTCACATCTCTCAGATCCAATGGGTACTCATCAGAGTTTGAATAAGCTTCAGGCATGGCTGAAGCTTAAAGTGACTGGGAAACATACTCATCTTGCAGTCTTTATTAT
Source organism: Ramphastos sulfuratus (assembly GCA_013399055.1). Classification (NCBI taxonomy): domain Eukaryota; kingdom Metazoa; phylum Chordata; class Aves; order Piciformes; family Ramphastidae; genus Ramphastos; species Ramphastos sulfuratus. Next base: position 379,026 of record WBNM01024550.1, on the reverse strand, counting down.
ACCTCTCCAGGTCTCAAAATATCTGCTCTCAACCTGCTTGCCTTTGCCTTATCTAGATAAACAGAACCACTAATGAGCTACCTGCTCTGTTGCATAGGATCAATTTTCCTTGTGGTTTAAGATGAGCAGCATTTCCTGTGCTGATATTAAACTGGTCTAAAATATTCTTTCTCTTTAGAATATCAATAATTAGAATTTCCTTTGCATCACAAGAGACTTGTACTTGGGAAAGACTTTGTTGCATAGAAGCAGAGAGAAGTGGAAGATACACTCACTCTATTAACTGTCTCCAATACTGAAAGTGGCAGTTGTGAGACAGCTCAGCAGAGCCAGAGATGGCTCAATGAAGGAAACCAGCATCTATACAATGATTAGACAAGTGGAATATCAATCATGGGCTTAATGTTCCTGAATCTGTACTTTCTGGCAAGAGTTCCACCAGTCATTAAAACTTAGGCTCATCCTAAAATGAAATTGAATTCTGAAAAACTACCCACAAACAATTATCTCACTTCAGACCACTGTGCATAATACAGCTTTAGTGCCTGCAAAAAGAGATCAGAAATTAAGGCTCAGGAAACTATCATGCAATTAATAATGTTTCCCTCCAAAGACATCATCTTTAATTCAATGATATCATAGTTTCCTAGAGACAATATAAACTGTGAAAATAAAAGAGGCATTAAAATAAGTTGCATATGACTCTAGACTAGAAACAGGAATTGGGATACAAAGTGAATGAAACTGTGAAAATGGAACCTCCTGTGTTCAAATTTGATCTTAAGTGCCACAATCACACCAAAAAGAAATAACCTCTCAATCCGCATTAGAATTGTGTGAAGCACAACAAATCCATTCCCAACAGCCAGGTAAAATCAATGATAAAGCCCTCTTTATTAAGGAATATTCAATCTGTTATTAAAAATAAAAGTCTCTGCAAGTCTTGATGGGCTGAGTATCTTGGGTGTCCACACACTCCTATTGCAAACTCCTATTGGCTGGAGAGCAGCCCTGAGAAAAAGGGACCTTGGGGTCTGGGTTGATGAAAAGCTCAACATGAGCCTGCAGTGTGAGTGCAGCCCAGACAGCAACCGAGTGCTGGGCTGCAGCAAGAGCAGTGTGGGCAGCAGGGCAAGGGAGGGGATTTTGCCCCTTTGCTCTGCTCTCATCAGACCCCATCTGGAGTCCTGTGTGCAGTTCTGGAGCCCCCAGCACAGGGAGGACATGGAAGTGTTAGAGCAGGTCCAGAGGAGGCCACGAAGATGCTCAGAAGGGTGCGGCAGCTCTCCTATGAGGACAGGCTACAAGAGTTGGGGTTCTGCAGCCTGGAGAAGAGAAGGCTTCGAGGAGACCTCGGAGTGGCCTTCCAGTATCTGAAGGGGGCCTACAGGAAGGCTGGGGAGGGACTATTGACAAGGTCTTGCAATGACAGGACAAGGGGCAATGGGTTTAAACTGGCAGAGGGGAGATTTAGACTGGATGTCAGGAGGAAGTTCTTTGCAGTGAGGGTGGTGAGACACTGGCACAGGTTGCCCAGGGAGGTTGTGGCTGCTCCCTCCCTGGAGGTGTTCAAGGCCAGGTTGGATGAGGCCTTGAGTGACCTGTGCTAGTGGGAGGTGTCCCTGCCTATGGCAGGGGGTTGGAACTAGATGATCCTTGAGGTCCCTTCCAACCTTACCATTCTATGATTCTATGAAACTGCAGATCAGAAACAGTTTTGTAGCTCACAGGATGAGAGGTCTTCATTCAGTTTTTCCTTTTATCTGAGGAGAGCTGAAGGATCCACATGAATGACACCGTAGCTAGGTGCTCTATTAAATACCTCAAGAGCTATCCCTGATACTATCTGCTGTACCTATGACAACACAGGAAACTTCTCCCTTCAATATTCAGAAGTATGAGCAGAATGAAAGAGATGTCAAAGGTTGTTTATGGAAGCCATCCTGTCTGATTCGAAACCAGTGAGTGATGCTGCCTATGGAAGGTGATCCTTCAGGAACATCAGTAAATGCTGGCTTGTAATTGAAGGATTTGACTTTAAAAAAATCCATTCTCACTAATTTCCAGTCAAATGAATAAATGCACAAAGTAACAGCAGGCAATTGCTTGTAGGAAGCATTTACACAGGTAGGTCTGGCAGCTTTCCACACTAAATATAACAGCCTGCTCTCACGCTTCTTCTGCAGACAAAAGGGAATCTTTAATAATCCTCCAGCCCTGTAAGCTGTAAGCTGCCACAGAAACGGAGCTATTCAGGAATCTGAAACACCTGAAATCTCCAGAATACTCACCACTACAAGACAAAGAGATCACAGGAGAAACAGTAACCAAACTGCCAGGTTTCCTACAGAATCTCGCCTATACCTTCCTGCAAATTAAGAAACTACCTTCTCATCCTCCCTGCTCCAAGTAATCAGACCTGCTACCCAGTGTGCAGCTCTGGAAAACCACAGCTCTACCAAGCAAAATGTTAAGTACCAGCCCTCAAGCAACAGTTCAAGTAAAGTCTTTCATCTCCCCTTATTCCATCTGTTTGCACAGCTGTGAGCTCCAGGAACCCGAACACCGAGATCTCCCTGCTTTCTGCTTGATCTCAGTGCCAAGGGAGTTCTTGCTTTCACAGCTGCAGTGCCTCCTTTTTCTCTCTGTGTGAAAAGGAAAGAGAGGAGGGCGGAGAAGGAGGCTGTTCACTGGGGCCTTTCTATCCCAGGATGCCATTTTATTAACTTCTCCTCCTCTTTCGCACACTGTATAATCAGCTCCACATCACAGCATTCAAGACAGGGAACGCTTCCACTGAGGCTGTATAAGTGCTCTCAAATGGTTCACGACCTGCACATCCTATAACCATTGGAAGAACCTTCCAGAACAACTCATTCCACTTTAGGGTGATTGTGTCATCCACATCCACCTCTCCTCCTCCTTTTTTTGTATTTGTTTTACAACAAAAGGGTATTATGCAATGCTGTAGAACCAATGAGTGACTGTATGAGATGAACCACTCAGAGGTAAGGCAGTTCAAGATCACCAGTATATGGCTTTGTTTCTGAATTTCCCTAGCCTTGAACTCTTTCCTATTGCTCTCCCAGCAGCATTTATAAACCTTTTTTTTCCTGAAAAGGATTACATTTAAATTGCAGGTATAATGAGCACCACCTCTCTGTAAAGCAAGTTTTGGAATTGGCTTAGGCTGCTCCAAACCCCTGTCTGGATATTCTAACTCTCAGCTTACACTGACTTAGCTCAAGTCAAATTCATTAAGCTAAACTGATGTGAAATCAGGCTAAATGAATTCTATATCATCCATAAAAAGATCTTGTCAAAGTTTGAGTAAAGAAATTTAGAAGCTGATGTCATTGGAAAGCTGTGATTGATCATGGGGAAAACAGACTTGAGAACACCTTAGGGAAAGGCATTTTTGTCACGGAGCAGTAATGGTGGAGTGGGTTTGTTTTTCACTGGTAATGCAGAACAACACCACTCAGAGGTGTGCAATGAATGAGGGAAAGAGAAGAATAAGCAAAAGAAAAGAACATTTTATCACAGTAATCTTATTCCTACCTCAGCTTTCTTTAAATACCTGACTGACTGACGTTGGCTTTGGTGGAACCATGTGCATGCTAAAATCATTGCAATTTGCTTGCCAGAGTTGGAGTATGACAAGACTGTAGCTGAATAGAGAGAGCCTTCCACACCAGTAGGACACATCAAGCACTAGCAATAACCTGGCTGGTGAAAAGGAGTTCCATGTTTATATTCATTTCCAGTCAGAAGGCATGTACCACTAACCCAAATCTCAGCTCAGCAGGGATGCTTTATGCCCTTTGCTGGGGTGAATAATGTCAGAAACCAAAAGCTAAACATAGCAGACACCTATGCTCACCCAGGCTGATTAGAAGAGGGGCTTTAAAAATGTTTATTTAATATATTAAAATGCTTGCTGTCAACACCTTTCATGCTATGTGCTTGAATATCCTTGATTAGAGTTTGTGCAGCTGTGGTTCTCATACTGAATTAATTTTGTAAATTGTGGTGAGGTGATAGAAGTTTTCCAGCTGTGTAATCATTAATTAACTTGGTTGCATTTGAGTGGCTGCAACCCATGCTTGTCTGAGAAATAGTCAACTTAGATAAAGCATCACCTCTGCCTTCTGCTTGGTGTTTCTTACAGAATGAACACCTTTTCCCCCTTTTTTCCCCCCCTTTTTATCTCTTTCTTCTTCTTTTTTTTTTTTATTTTTAACTTTTTATTAAAGTGCTGAAGGATGATTTGGTAGATTAACTCTTAGCCTTTCCCACACTTTTATAATTCTCACACGCAGAGGACACTTTGGATTTTAAGGGTTTGGGAAGAGTCACTTTCTCTTTTTATGCATTTATACTGTGCTAGTAAAAAAAAAGGGGGGGGGGCTCTAGCTTATGGCTATAAAGTCTAAAATCCAGGTTTTCAGGCTATTCCAGAAACTTCACACAGACAGAATACTGAAGCTGTGCAGCAGAAGTGAGCCAGAAGAGATTTAACTGGTCACTATCCAGCTTCAGCTTCTTGGGCAGTAAATATGTTGAGTACTGTTATTTGCACCTGAGAAGAGCTGCCCAGTGCTTAGTCTAGGGCTCACAATTCAGAAGGCATCATCTGCTAGGCAATGTGCTTACATCTTGCTAAAAGGAAAATGGCCTGTTCCTTAATGGAAAAAAATGGCCAAAGNATTCTATGATTCTATGAGTGCTGAGAGGTGAGCTACTTTAGGGCCCAATATTTATAAGAGTGTGTCAGGAGAAGCTGGGCTCATTGTACTTCCTTCCAAATAAATTCACAGTAACTTATGACCTTATCTCTTTTCTTCTTCTGGAAGTCAAAGCATAGTCTATGAAACAGGAGTCGTGGAGGCAAACAGGTAGGTTGAGGACTTAAATTGCAACCTAAATTGCAGTCAGAGACATTTGCTCATTGTTCTTCTCAACGCCAGAACAATGATAGGACATAAAATGGTGCAAAGGGTTGTTCTGGAAGGATTTAAATTTGCAACTTTTTGGTCAGAATTAGAACAGAACAAGAGACTGAACTCCAAGTGTCCTGACAGCTCTAACTAGAGTCTTCTTGAAAAGCTCATTTACATCTAATTAGAGCAACACCATTTTGTTACCTTACTCAGAGGTTGTTCCTTCTGCCCCTACTAGGAAAATGCCAGTCAGGTGTTCCATAATGATCCTGCTGAAGGTGGACATTTTGTCAGCAGGAATTATTGTCCATCTCACTTTACTCTAACAAGCTCTGACACTTCACCAGCTTGCAATTAAGCACAATAGGCAATATTTACATTTTGCAACTCTTGTTGTGCCTCTACAGTGCTGTATGAGCAGGACTCCAAATCCATATATATATATATATATATATATATATATATGACTGAACTTCAGGAAATTGTTGAGCCTGTGATAAGGTCAGAGCTTATTTACACATGAGAACACTCATCCATGTCATTTTGATTCAGGTGATACTTTGAAATAAACTAGAATTGCACTTCAGAAGCAGCAGCTCAAGTCCTGGATTTAAATAATATCCAATTTGTATTTAAAAACCAAGTGACATCACTGTGAGCATGAAAAGAAGAAATGTCATTTAAAAATCTTCAGACATTTGTAAGAAAATAATAATATGCACAGGGACTGACAAAAAAAGCAAACCCTCTCCTATTTTAGAAAAGTATTAACTTAAAAGACATGCTTAATTCCCTTTGAAGTTGATGTTAAATATGTGCTTAACTTTTGCCTACTTGGGGGATCACATCAGCAGCTTCTTTAATCATTTCTGCACAGAAGGCTACTGGAGCCAGGAATGGTTAATTTAAAGAGGTAGTATTTTTAAAGAGGTAGTATTTCTGCATTAGCCAAATCATAATGAGATGAGCTGCTCGCTCACACCAACTGTCTAAATGCATTAATCTGTGGTGGATCTCCCTGTTATGAAAACAAATTATCATGATTCTTCTGTTTTCCTAATGCATCTCCAATGCAATGTTCACATGCTGAACAGCTTTGGAAAGGGCACCCAAAAAGGCTGGAGTAAGGTCAGATATTTTCCTTTGCAACAAGATAATTTACTGCCTCAACTCAAATAAAACCAGATAAATTTAGTTTCATCTGAAAATTCTTGAAGTGAAAGGTTTCTTATTCATTAAGGGATTCTAACCATTTACCTGAGAGGACATCCCATGGCATGGATAAAGGATTGCTTTGTCATCCTCTTCAGCTCCCTGATCTAAGCAGTAGCCACTAGCTTTGCTGTTACGCACCTGTAACCGACCAGAAAGAGAAGAGCTGTATTAGAAGTTCATCTGCATGGTGCAAGTCCAACCTGGCTGGCTGCTGTAACAAGGACTATGTAGAACTGCTCCTCCCTGAGAAGCACAGGATTATTCTCCAAGTATGACAGGATGTCAGCAGTGAATTTGCTCTGGGAAAAGACATTATTTGGACAACCTGCTGTCTTTTACAGAGCTAGGGTCACAGCTGTATTTTCAGCAGTTACTCAAGGATCAAACACCCATAAGATTCACTATAAGAAGCCCAGGCCAAATTTTGCTCAAAATTATTACCCTTGTGTAAATACAAATTTTGACTCTCTGTGTTGAGAATGAGCCTTCACCAAAGAGCATAGGAACCACCCAGGATTGGTGCTGGATATACTGTGTGCAGTTCTGGAGCCCTCAGCACAGGAAGGACATGGAACTGTTGGGAGTGGCTCCAGAGGAGGGCCATGAAGATGCTCAGAGGGCTGCAGCAGCTCTTCTATGAGGACAGGCTGAGAGAGTTGGGGCTCTGAAGTCTGGAGAAGAGAAGGCTTCCAGGACACCTTAGAGTAGCCTTCCAGAATCTGAAGGGGGCCTACAGGAAGGCTGGGGAGGGACTATTGACAAGGTCTTGCAATGACAGGACAAGGGGCAATGGGTTTAAACTGGCAGAGGGGAGATTTAGACTGGATGTTAGGAGGAAGTTCTTCCCAGTGAGGGTGGTGAGACACTGGCACAGGTTGCCCAGGGAGGTTGTGGCTGCTCCCTCCCTGGAGGTATTCAAGGCCAGGTTGGAGGAGGCCTTGAGTGACCTGTGCTAGTGGGAGGTGTCCCTGCCTGTGGCAGGGGGTTGGAACTAGATGATCCTTGAGGTCCCTTCCAACCTTACCATTCCATGATTCTATGTGGCATCCTTGTGTTTGCTCCTATTGCTTAGATAAAAACCAACAAACAAAAAAAAAGCATGTGGAAAAGAAATATTTGATTTGACTTGAGAATATAGTATATTGTTATGGATAGCAGTAACATAAAGCACACTGCTGTGAAAGGAGGAGCAGCTGAGGAAGCTGGGGTTCTTTAGCCTGGAGAAGAGGAGACTCAGGGGGGATCTTATCACTGTTAAAGGAGGTTGTAGCCAGGTGGGGGTTGGTCTCTTCTCCCAGGCAAGCAGTGACATAACAAGAGGACACAGTCTCAAGCCGTGCCAGGGGAAGTTTAGGCTGGATGTTAGGAAGAAGTTCTTCACAGGAAGAGTGATTGGGATTGGAATGGGCTGCCAGGAGAGGTGGTGGAGTCACCATCCCTGGAGGTGTTTAAAAAGAGACTGGATGAGGCACTTGGTGCCATGGTTTATTTGATTAGATGGTGTTGGGTGATAGGTTGCACTTGATGATCTCTAAAGTATTTTCTAACCTGGTTAATTCTGTGATTCTGTGAAAGAATACAGCAGTGATGAGCAGAGTTAGAAGGTTTTCAATATATTTAAGTGTGGGTTTAGAGATCCAGTGAGGTAAAAAATTCACATGCCTCCTCAGACAAGAAGAATTTACAAGTCTATAAGACTGTGTTGCTGGAATTTCAGGCCTTTCTTTCTCCTCAGGCTAGAAGTACTGAACACATGTTTTGGACATAGAAAATTTTTACAGGTATCTTAAATGAGAAGTTATTTAGATGGACATTTGGAAACAGTAAAAAGGTCAGTTTTGGTTTAGATAGTGAAGTATTTGTCTGGCCACCCCCACAATACAGGAATAGCTGCTGCATGAGGTGTTGGAAAACACCCCTAAATAATCCTTCATACTATGGTGTAGCAGCACAGCAGGGAATCTGATAGGATAAGGGGGATCACCAACAGTGACATTCCAGAAGGTTTATTTTATGTCTCAGGTACTAGAAAGATGATGAAGATGGCTTTTAAAATGTGAATTGAGTCACTAGGAAATACATTTTTAGCACTGTTTCAATCTGTTTCACATCTACTCACTACATTTCTTTTCCCTTACACTCACTGAGATCCAGACATCTTTTCCTTCAGCAAAATAACTGGAAGAGGAAATATTTGCTAACAAGCTTGATGACATTTAGGATGAAGCCTCTAGTTTTTCATTATAGGCATGTAAGGCTGAGAGGGGACTACACCACTTTGCAGTAGCTGATAGCTTACAAGGCTCTATTTTATTAAACATTTTAATCAATTAGGTACTTGCATCACTTACAGCTTCCTGTTTGACTCAAGAACCTCCATGTAACCACTCAACAGAAAAAACTTTTTTTTTTTTTTTAAGAGCCCAGCTTGCTGTCTGGTGTAATTGACACAACATTGGCAGTTCTGCCAATGTTCTTTGCAGTTAACAGCCTTCTTGGAGCTGACAGTTACTAATAGCTCCTGTTGAATTTACTAAATGTCTTCCCTCAGTTACTGCCGGGGACAGTTATATTAGGATGCAAAGTGATATTATGTAATAAAACTTGCACTTTGTATCACTATTTGAAGTGCCTGACTTATTTTTATATGAAGTCAATCAAATGGAACCTAAAGGAATAATGCCCATTTAGCTGTCTTGTGTGAAAATATATTGCCTTTGGATTTAATTGTAGTTCAAGCAGACAATTGAACTAGAATCTTAAAAACATTAGGCAGCAGGAGAGCTCCTAGAACTTTGCCCTAATTTACAGCCACAAGTGACAGCAGTTCTTACATTAAAAGCACATCTTACAGATTAGAAGAGTTACAGAAGGCATGTCTGACTTTTAAAAGATAGGGGTCAAGCATATGTGGGAGTTTTGATTGGTTCACAGAAGAGAAAGTCATGATCCAGGCAGCTGAGGTGAGCTGAAGAGTCTACACATCTCTAACACATTTGGATTCAGCATTTTCTTAGGGTTAAGTAACCTATCCACTCAGCAGTCTCCAAGCAGATGTTCCAAGGTCTCGCTCAATACTGTACACAAGTGAAAACTAAAATGCAGAATCCAAGCACAAAGCAACAAAACCATTTTTCCTCTAATGGCTTTTTCAGAATGAGATGAAGACCTTCCAAATGGTAGCCTCACTTCATCATCTGAACAAGGATATGTTGCTTTGTATCCTGAACAAGGAGGATTGCAAAAACGAATTAATAAAGTGATCCTTCAAAAAGTTTGGCAAAACTCAAAAAGGGAGCAATTCTTCACTTAAAAAGGATTCAATAATTCAACTGTCCTCATTGATTGTGATTATTTTAGCTTTTTTGAGGGCTGATGGCCCTATTTGGGAAAATTATTACCTCAAATTTCTGTTGTCTATTTTAGAATTAATGCAAAAGAGGTTGCCTGTCGTGGTTGGTGAGAGTGATTTAATCTGATAGCTCCAATGAGGGGGGACAGTGCTTCTCAAAACCACACTTTAAGTTAGTGTGTGTTAAAAGCAGAGGAGGGCATTTCTGCCGCTGCTACTGTGCTGACTTGGAATTGCTCTGTACATCCTGCTACCCAGCACGGAGATGAAAGGACCTCTCTAATGCAGCCATGATGTGTTTTCAAAGACATACAGTACCTCTCCATAAGTGACTGTGTTATTATAAACTCTCATTTCAGGATAGACGTTCTCCAAGTACCACTTAAAACTCCGACACTGCAGTCGCTGTCGCAGAGCTATTCTTTCAGAAACGTCTCCAAAGTCAACTCCAGGGTTCTATAAAGCAGAGAAAAAAAAAAAAAGAATAAAGAAATCTCACTGCATTGACTTTACACTTGTTTTCTCTACTGAAGCCAAATGGAGTTCATTTTGTATACCAAGCTGTATTTTCCTCTCTTTCTCTTTTGTAAGTAGCAGCTCATCAAACAGCTGCTGTTGAGAGCAGACAATAAATATTAATGGAAGGCTGTGGAAAAAGAAGGATAATGAACAAGCAAAAAACAAGCATAAATCAAAACAATAAGAATACAATGAAAATGTTGTTATTTAGAGCAATTCTAAATGTTTGCAATCAAACCTGAATTGAATTCCCTTGTTTGGAATTTAGGTGGCAATTCCAATCTAGGACATGGCAGCATGGACACAGCTTACTCTAGCAAGAGCCTTGAGTATTCACTGATGTAAATGAGATAAGAATAGACCTGTTAAAGCTTCAGAGCAGGACTGCACAAAAACTCATTAAGCTCCATTAAACATTTGCACAGACCAGCATTCAGTTTTCACTGGAACGGGAGCTCACTTGCAGGCTCGAGCCATAAAATGCAGTTAAGCTCAAGGCATTCTTCATCATTTTAATTCAGAATTTAATTTGTGTTTGCATACAAATCCCATGAAAAACACAGGCTGGAAGAGCAAAATCCAAACCCAGCTATTTAAAAAATGCCATGTCCTGAGTCATGTCTGTTCATTTAAACCATCATAAATCATTACAGCTCAGCATGAAGACAGTAAGAATTACCTCATCCAAGAATCTTTTTCCAACATTGCATGAGTCAAAAGGACTGAAACTGGGGAGGTTTGCATGGATCTGTCTTAAGTGCCTTGTACATTTCCTCCAGAAAGATTTCTGAACACTTTACAAATTACATCTAATGCAGGGTTACAAGACAGCAGCAAATCTTAGCTCGGGCTTTATTAGAATCCCCAACAGATGCCTCGTTTTCAGAAGAGAATACAAGTGTAATACTGAACAGGTTTTTCTATTTGCCACATAAAGAGTTTGCTGTGCTCACTGCTGCTTGCTGATGCGTACTTTGTCATGAGCTCTCCGTGCAGCATCCATTCAAATGAATGCTAATTTACGTACTACTGCAGGCTACATGGAAAGGGAGCAATTCTCAGAGGCACACAGTGCAATAAATCATTCAATAGAAGATTCCTTCATCACTAAAATTGTTGAGGAATAGATCCCAAGCAGGGGCACACCAAATATTTGGTTTAACTAAAATAAAGCCATAGTGACCTGCTGCTGAAGGTAACAGGAATATGATCTTGCAGGTGTCGTAATGGGAGATGCCCATTATGCACAGATCCTCAGTAACTCAGAAGGGAGCAAGTTGTGGAAAAGATGGTGAGAATTATGAAAGGGTTCATTAGGATGGGTTTAGCTATGGGAGCAATCATGTAATTTACTTGCCTCCTTCTGCCCAGTTCTAAACTGAGGCAATACAGTGCCCTATTTGCAGAGCCATTTCTACAGAACACAGGAGCAGCAGACTGAGGAGTGATGAAAATGCTTTGCTTGCTGCTGCACTACCTACAGTCATCATATGCAGGCTCCAGTGTGCTGGTACAAGAATGAGGTGCCCATAGAATTTAGTGTGTGGATATTCTTTTTAACCAGGCAGTAAGAATCACAGAATCATTTAGGTTGGAAAAGACCTTGAAGATCATCAAGTCCAACCATGCAACTGCTTACAACAATACGCTACTCCTTTGTTGCCTACAGTGGGATAACTCTGTGAATACTAACACTAGCTTCCTTTTCCCAGGAGCTAATAGGGTTATTTTTATGATGCACATTTTGTCAATCAATTTATTTTAATGGAAAGAAAATTTTAATGTTCAGTACTTCTGTTGATTTTATGTCTCTCAATGTAGATGTGCCTGTTCTTTTTTAATCACTACTGTACAGCTCAGTGCAGAAAACTACATCACTAAGTAATCTCAGAGAGATTAAAGGAAATCATGTTTTGGTGCAAATGATTATTATCTTGTCTTTCCTCAGAATTCATTTGTAGACAGCATCAAGCAAACAAATTCATAGTGTTCCTTTTTCATCTCCTGTTTGCACCCATCCGATAAAATGGTCAGCTTCAGACAGGGCCAGAATGCCCCTAAAAACTTGGATGCTGTTTTGTCTTCCTCCTACCCTTACAAACATCATGTGTGGCAAAGAAGTTATGCAGTATTGCCTCTTGTTGAGGCAAGATAATTCTCTGCAATTAACCTTTCATGCCAAGAGGAGTCACCAAAACACATCTTCATTGAGGCCTTGCACAGAGTATCCGACACTGAACGGCAGCAAGCGAAATTCAGATGTGTGAACACCTGACACCTTCAGACATTGCATGGAGAAGAATGAAACACTGCACTTTAGGGAGAGGTGTTGTCAAAGCTGCAACAGGGATGAACAAAAATGGGTTTCTGATACATTCCATAGGTACCAAAGTACAAGTAGATATTTAGGACACAGACTTAATCTGATGAAGTCTTTGACAAGACTCCTGTGACTTTGATGGACTTTAGGTCATAACCAAGCATTCACAAAGATGCTGCTGGGTTGTGTATATTTCCCTGTTCTCATAAACACATTCCTGTTTCCATTTATTTTGATCAGCTCTGGACCAACCTCTCATGAGGGTTAACTAAACCATTATTACCTACATATTGGAGTCTGCCTCCCCTCAGCTGCTCTCTCTGTGCCCCATTACATGAATAATTTGCATACAAATACAACTGAAGAATACGGCAGCAGCCAGCTTCCACCTGACTGGGATGTAACATACATCTCTTCTCTCCAAGAATAATGCTCAGTGGAGATGTAGCATGTGATATACTTACAGACTAAAGTGACAAACTGAACCTCCAGTTTATCTAATATTTATATTACATGGATTCCTAGAGGTCCCCACAAGCCATCTACAACTCCTGTGCACAGTAAGAAACAGAGTGCCCACGTTGCAACTCAGCCTGCTGACAATAAAACTAGTTAATGTGTGATTCTTTTATTGCATACTTTGTTTTTTATGCTGGTGAGGTCTACTGAGTCTCATGATAAAGGATGATATTTATTTATGAACATGTCTGTAGCCCTCACCACTGTAGCATATGAACACCTCAAAGTTTAATGGCATCCCAAATTAACGGCTTCTTCTGAGGAAGCATATAAACCTGGAACATTGTGCTCTAGTTAAATTATAAATCTGTGTCATCGCTCCTGAGCATACAACAAAACTTATACTGAGAAAGCAAGTTTGCAGGCAGAGCTCTCCAACATGCACCAGCATGGAAGCACCCTCCCCTCTAAGTTCAGCCCACCTTGTGTAACCGTAGTAACATCCTGCACCTCAAGAACTAGTGAGGAACAGCCACCCATGTTTCACAGAATACATCTGGTTGGAAAAGGCCTGAAAGATCATCCAGTCCAACCCTTGACCCAGCACTGAAGGGTCAACACTAAACCATGCCCCTAAGTCCACATGCTGTTCGACCACCTGTAAGGATGAGGACTCTACTACTGTCCTGGACAGACGATTCTAGTGTTCGATGACCCTGTCAGAGAAGAAACACTTCCTAACATCCAGACTAAACCTCTGCTGTAACAGTTTCTTCTGGTGCTGTCACTTGACACTAAGGAGAAGAGGTTGCTTTCTCTTTGCTCCAATCTCCCTTCAAATAGCCTTAGAAAGCAAAGAGGTCTCCTCTCAGCCTCCTTTTCTGCAGACTAAACAACCCCAGCTCCCTTACATATTCCTCCTAGGCTAGGTGCTCCAGGCCCTTCACAAGCCTCGCTGCCCTTCTCTGGGCACACACCAGCTCCTCAGTGTCCTTCCTGTAGTGAGTGGCTCAGAACTGAACACAATACTTGAGGTGTGGCCTCACCAGTGCTGCGTACAGGGGGATGATCATCCCCCAGTTCCTGCTGGCCGCACTGTTTCTAACACAAGGCAGGATCCCACTGGCATTCTTGGCCACCTGCCTATGCTCTGGAGACAGACCCATACTTACTGCCATGGGGATGTTCCATGCCATGTAAACGTGTGACTTGAAGTCATCCATCCAGACCTCAGCAGCCCGCAGGGCGTTGCGCTTTGCATAGTAATCAATGTCGTTGTTGTAGGGCTTCTTCGTGCGCTCGATGTGTGCCACACGAGAGCAAGGCAACACCTCCATGCTTCCTCCACACTGCCAGACCTGGGAGAGTTGAGAGAAAAACAATTCCATCATTTTTTAATCTTTTTTTTTTTGCTTTTTTAAGGTGATACAACTGCTTTTATACAGCATCTGAAATGAAAGAGTGCCCTAGTCAAAGGTTCTATCAAATTATTCAGAATGCTCATCTGATTCACCTGCTCTGGAGGCAGAACACAGGGAAGCAAAGAGAACTTTGCTCTTTGAATCAGTGATGCAGGGTGAGCAAAGCCTATGTGTTTCAGTTCCCTCACGTGTGTACTTAGTACCATAGTGAAATAAATAAATCCATTGCTTTCCAAGGTTGCCTTTTACTGAGCAGAAAGAGCTCATTTCCAGACAAGATGCGTTCCAGAACAATGCTGGGGCAGTGCTCCACTTCTTCTCAGGGACAAAGATAAACTGCTTGAGAACTGGCAGATAACAATCTTGTCTTCCTGTTAGTTGTGGGGGNTTTTTTTTTTTTTTTGCTGCTTTCCAAATAGTTCTGTAGTAAATCACTGGCCACTGGAATTTACATTTGATAAATGAAATACACTGAAAACCACACTGCTTGTAAATGTGGACTGACATATGCTGAGGGTTCCCAGTGCCAAGGGGAAGTGCTAGGGAGGGAAAAAAAAAAAAAAAAAAAAAGGCAGGCATTAATTGATTTTCATGATCAGAAGGGGAAATGAGCTGTACACTTTAGCATACTGCTATTTGCCCAACCCATCCTGGAAGTCAGCTATTTAACGCACTGCACATTTTTCTTTCTCTGGATATGGCTAATGACATTGTAATTTTTATTTATATATTTTGGTAGCAAGGGAAAATACATTATCTGAGTGACAGATTGATTTCCTTCAAATGCCAGCGCTCATGCAAGCCTGAAAAGGAAAAAGCACTAAACTGCAACATTAAAGGAAACAGTTTAGCTCATCTGTAAATTCAACACCAACAGTTATTTATCAGTGATAAATCCTCCCCAGATGAAATCCACAGGGAACTCAGACACCTGGCTTTGAAGAAAACACAATAAAAGGCAGCAGCAGCCTCAAGCCAGATAATGCTCATCCTGTCAGCCAGGATCTTTGGTGCTCAGCAGCCAGCATGAATTTGCACTGTGGTGTGACCACCCCATCAGCAATCATCTAGACTGCTTTACATTTACCTTCGGTCACTTCTGTCCCCTATTCCTTAGCCCCATTTTGCTCTTTAAAGAAACAAAATCTGCTGAAGAGGAGGGAGGAAAAAAGGAAACAGTCGTGAAACTTTGAAGGTAATTTTGCCTCCCGTGAAGATGCTAATTTACCCCAGATGACTTGTTCTTTTCTGGGAACACATAACTTTTAACACCAGTGGGGGATGTTTCCCAGGATAAGGATGGAGTCTCCAAGCCCAGAAAAAGAGAACTGGATGTCCTGCACATGGTGAGAAGAAGCAGTTAGACAGTCATGTATTACCAGGCACACATCAGCATGTCACCATTTCTCCATATCCCAGATGAATGCTACAGCTGCTCAACTGTGGATCATTTCTTTCCAGGCCAGACAAGGTCTCCTGTTTCACTTCAGAAGGATTAGTTGCTGTTCAATGGAGCATGGCCCTGGCTCTGCATCTGCACACCCTTTTGGTGTACTGTTAAGTACAGAGTGAAGCTCTTGTCCTCTTGCTTTACAGCCCAAAGATTACTTTAATACAAAACAAAAGAGTTACAGCAAAAAACATGCACCCAAAACCAGACAAGATCCCAGCAGCTAGGAGCAGTCATTTATGAGATTTAGATGGAGATGCAAGATTTGTGTCTGAACCAAGAGGATGAGGAGGTTTGGCAGCACCTTCTCCCTGGCCGTGGAACAGAAAGACATATATGATTCAAAAACACATAGCCTGTCTGCCCTGAGCTACAAGAAGTCTCTGAAATACAATGAAGCATCAAAGAACAAGAAAATGTTTAGTGTATGAAAGAGATAAGAAGAGGTGAGTCAGTGGCTGCCCTCGAAATTAGTTGATTCTCTTTCTCCTTTCATCCTCAAAACTGTATTTAATGACCCATGTTAACAGTAGTAAACAACTCATTTCTTTCCACATCTAACTATGAAATTATGCCAGAGAAATAATTGCATGCATCTATATAGCATTTATCAAGCAGAGCTCTTAAAGCACCTGGGAAGCAAACTGTTTCTACCTGTGAGCATAGAATGGTGCCCAAGTACCTCCAAATCAATGTTTCAGACAATCAGAGAAAACAGCATTCCATATCTGAGAGTCATCTCTGGGATAACAACACATTTCCAGTCCAAGTTATTGCTCTCACACTGAGTTGCCAATGTTAAATGTGTGTTTCAAGGTTCATTTACTGAGAACCACCACAAACAGTCTCTCCTAGCTGCTCCCTACAAGGGTATACAACACTGAAAAGCACACTCAGCCTTCTTTTCCCCCATGGAGATGCAAACCCCATACCGTAAATTTTGTTTCTGCCATTGCAGCATGCCCTCATCAAACCTCTACTGAGGGGCAACAGCCCAGACTCCACTGAGACAGACTCAGAAGATGTCCTGGGCTGGGAACAGAAGCAGCTCCAGCTGATAACACCAGCAGCAGTGAAGCAAAAAGGCTTCTGCTTTGTGTGCTCCTCTACTCAGCACAGCTGCTACACAACCCGGGGACTTGGCTTTGCCTCTGTGAGCATCACACTGTGCAACATTTTAAGACATGATCAAGTAATTCCAAGAGACACTCAATTTATTTGCTAATTGTAGTTAATTTCTAATTTCAGTATTGCTCTTTAGGCTGCTATAAACAAAATTGATAGCAATATAAATGTTACCATAGCTGTGTTACCTTTGCATTTTTACTGCTAATTATCTCAATCAACTTCTCTATAAACAGACATATTAAGTATTAAAAAGTACCCACATCAGGGGTAGATTACAAACTGAATGATAATGTTCATGGCTTATGCTACAGTAATTTACTGGCACTAATTATTAGCTCTTGCTGTACACCTGAGGTATGACTGTCCTACAGAAAAGGGTTTGCCATTGTGAGTAGTCAATCAGACATTGTATTCCACATACTAGAAGAAACAAGAACTTGTTGCTGAAGGTTCAAACTCTTTTTAATAGGATTTTTTTAAAAAATTAAAAAATATTTCCTTAAAAAGATTCAGAAAAGGTCTTAGAGCAGCTTTTTTTTTTTTTTTTTTTTTTTTTTTGGGGTGGGGGTGAATT
>WBNM01024550.1:334569-361606 GCA_013399055.1 Ramphastos sulfuratus | reverse complement strand
TATTAAGAAATATTAGTTTCAAAAAGAAAAAAAAAAAAAAAAAACAAAACAACTCAACCAATAGTTATGACAAAAATCCAAGTATTTTTGGAAATGAGGAAAGGAAGTGATGCAAAATGAAATGTAAAACTCCATCAAGCTGTGGCAGGGCACACCCAAGTCCCTGCCCCACCAGAGGTTTGAATGGGGTGTGAAACTGTTTTGCTCCCCCCCACCTATGGCTCCAGGAGTTTGGAATGTGGAAAGAAGTAGGTGCCAAGTACCTTACCCCACCCCCACTTGAACGGGGTGGAGCAAATCACCCCAGCATATATACATGGAAAGTGGACACATTGTCTAGTCGGACCTTGACTTGGACTTTGACTCGGACCTTGAGTGGGACCTTGAAGGGGACCTTGAGTCGGACCTTGAGTGGGACCTAGAGTTGGACCAGAGTGGCATCTGGGAGAAGGGTGAGGAGAAAGCACTCGGTCCTTGCTTTCTGACCGCTGCATCCTGACTTCCTGCTGCAGGGAGCTGCCTCTGCCATAAACCAACACCCTTCATGGGCACACTGGCGAGCAGCCTGAGCTTTGCCCTGTGCTGCCCCATGATCTTTGCCCGTGGAAGCTGTGTCTGCAGTCAGTTTGGACTCTGGCGGGTTTGCTCACATTGGATCCTGTGCTGAGCTGATCCACCGCTGGATTACAATTTGCAGTTCCAGACACTGGCTCAAAGACAGTGAGGCAAAGGAACCAAGGGACCATCTCCAAATTCCTACGCTGCTGCTGTGAGTAGCACAGAGATTCCCTAGTGCTCCAGGATGCCTTTTATTTTGTGAGTGAGTGATGTGGGTTTGGGAGTTACCTGCCCCCCCACACTTTGTAAAATGACCCAGACTAAAACTCAGCCAGCTAGAAGTTTAGATGAAGCTCTATTTACAGCTCAGCACAATATACAAGCAGATATATACACTATATACAGGAATAGTTACAGAAATATACAAGGTAAAGGTAATAAAGAAACACAACACCCCTCCCAGAAATCAGAGACCCCAGGAGGGGCTCCCAACCACCCTTCCACCTTCTCCCCACCCCTATACCTTACCCCAAGGTTTTGAGGATCGGCCAGAGGAGGAGTTAGAAGAAAAGTGATTAGTGAAATTAATTTGTCGGAGAGAAGAAGCCAGAAGTTGCAGGACAGCCCCAGACACTGTGCCCCAGAGAGTGCCCCAAGCCTGACTGTCTTATCTAATGTTTATGTTCTTAGTTTTATTCATGTCAGCAAGCCTATGAGTGAAGTAGACATCACCATTGTTTCCTTTTCACAGCCTATAATATAATTTTCTCTATTAAAATATTCCAATTAGCCTTAAACCAGCACAGTGAGGCAAAGCTATTTTGTAGCAAACCTTTTCCAATTTTCTGATTTTCCTGAATTACTAAATTCCCTTGTGAAGATCTTCCCGAACAAATTTGAACCCAATCTAACTAATTAGTATATAGTTTGTGGGCGGGGCCTTTCAGAAATAAAATAACTACAGATTTTATAATTCCTGCCTGATTAATTCCCACAACCAATTCACAAGCCAACTGGCCCTTTTGGTGGAAAAAAAAAAATCATACCTAAAAATAATAAATGGATAGATGGACAGACAGAGCAAGCCTGCTCACCACTGAAGCAGGATGTAGAGCTGGCTGGACTGCTGGGCTAAGCAATTCCTAAGTGATGGCAATATAAATAGAGAGAAAATTGCTGACATCATCTCCAGCTCTGCAGGTGAGACCTATTTCCAACAGCATCGTGCCCTGCTGAGTGCATGTCAGAGCTCAAAACCTCATAGGAATTAATGCTCAGGTGAGCCTTTTGAACAGGGTAGCTGCAGCTCCCCAAAGGCTCACACCAGTTACAGGGAGGATCTTCACTCTCCATGGGCTTACTGCTGTGTAGATTGAAAAATATCTCCCATTCCCTTCAGCCATCCTATTTCTTTGAGAACATGCTGAGTCCTGGGCTGCATCAAAAGCAGTGTGGGCAGCAGGGCAAGGGAGGGGATTCTGCCCCTTTACTCTGCTCTCCTCAGACCCCATCTGGAGTCCTGTGTGCAGTTCTGGAGCCCCCAGCACAGGAAGGACATGGAAGTGTTGGAGCGGGTCCAGAGGAGGACCACAAAGATGATCAGAGGGCTGCAGCAGCTCTGCTATGAGGACAGACCGAGAGAGTTGGGGCTCTGCAGCCTGGAGAAGAGAAGGCTTTGAAGATACCTTTTAGTAGCCTTCCAGTATCTGAAGGGGGCCTACAGGAAGGCTGGGGAGGGACTATTTACACAGTCTTGCAATGACAGGACAAGGGGCAATGGGTTTGAACTGGCAGAGGGGAGATTTAGACTGGATGTTAGGAGGAAGTTCTTTGCAGTGAGGGTGGTGAGGCACTGGCACAGGTTGCCCAGGGAGGCTGTGGCTGCTCCCTCCCTAGAGGTGTTCAAGACCAGGTTGGATGGGGCCTTGAGTGACCTGTGCTAGTGGGAGGTGTCCCTGCCTATGGCAGGGGGTTGGAACTAGATGATCCTTGAAGTCCCTTCCAACTTTACCATTCTATGATTCTATGTTTATTAACTAATGAGTATAATGATTCACATCAAAAATGGTGCTGAAATTCCAGTATTGTGTAGCTGTTCCTATGCATGCTTTTAGGAGTGTCAGGAAAAGGCAATAACTAAATACTAGAGATTATTTGTTGTTTCAGTCAAAAAAAGCCAAACATAGCTTCACAAGTTAATGTAGGACATAATTTTGTACACTAAGCCAACTGTAGAGTGTAATTTGGTACAAATGGACTCAGTAAAAGCAAACTCAGCAGGTAAAAATAGAAATTATATTTTTAAGGGCATAGCTGAGGAGACAGTTAACTTTCTTAGAAAACTTAAACTGGAAAGAAAGATCATGATCCTTAAGAGCTTTGTGTCCTGCTGTGAATTTTGCACTATGGGCACCTTGATGCTCAGTAAGAGAGAAAAGTAAAAGTTTCAGACTCTGTTGCAACTATTTGTTTTCCATCAAATACACCCTTGATTCAAACAGCTGGAGAGATGAGGTACACATGAAGATGAATACTAGAAAGAGGACTTCAGTGTCTGAATGATTTAGAATCATAATATCAGTCAGGGTTGGAAGGGACCACAAGGAGCATTTAGCTCCAATCCCACTACCATGGGCAGGGACACCTCACACTAGATCAGGCTGTCCAGAGCCTCGTTCTGCCTGGCCTTAAACACCTCCAGGGACAGGGCCTTGACCACCTCCCTGGGCAACCTGTTCCAAGGTCTCACCATGGTGAAGAACTTCTTCCTAACGTCCAGTTTGAATCTACCCATTTCTAGCTTTGTTCCGTTCCCCCAGTCCTATCACTACCTGACATCCTAAAAAGTCCCTTCCCAGCTTTCTTATAGGCCCCCTTAAGGTACTGAAAGGCCATAATAAGGTCACCTGGGAGCCTTCTCCTCTCTAGACTGAACAGCCCCAACTCCCTCAGTCTCTCCTCATAGCAGAGGTGCTCCAGTCCTCTGATCACCCTCATGGCCCTTCTCTGGACATATTCCAGCACATCCATATACCTCTTGTAATAGGGGCTCCAGAACTGGATGCAGTACTCCCAGATGGGGTCTCACCAGTGCAGAGTAGAGGGGGAGGATCACTTGACCTGCTGGCCACACTTCTCTTGATGCAGCCCAGGATCTGGTTGGCTTTCTGGGCTGCAAGAGCACATTGATGGCTCATATCGAGTTTCTGGTCCACCAAGTCCCTCTCCTCAGGGCTGCTCTTGAGCCAGTCAATGCCCAGCCAATAGTGGTGCTTGGGATTGCCTCGACCCAGATGTGGGACCCTACACTTGGTCTTGTTGAACTTCATGATGTTGACTTGGGCCCAGCTCTCCAGCCTGTCAAGGTCCCTCTGGATGACATCCCAGCCCTCCAGCATTTTTGCTTCCAAACAGTTAGCCTCTGCTAACAATTTCACAGCCTCTTCTGAGGGAAACACCAGTTCTGGCCACTGATCTAAACACTGCAAGCTCATGGATGCCAAAGCAGTTCTAGCACAGAGTGAGCGAAGCATTTGCAGTATGTTAGTCTCCACCTCCTTTAAAACTGGCTGGGTAAACATTGTCTCCCTTTCCCAAAAGAGAGCTAAGATCACTCCTGCTCTATGATGAAATTGAAAGCGATTAATGAAACTGGCAATAATCTGAGACTTTGAGCCTGTTTCTCACCTTTAGCCAGCTCTCTGGAGGTGGAGTCAGAAGGGATTATTACTGTACAACTTGCAATTGTGTCAGAGCAGCTTTATCTGCACCCAAAAACTTGTGAGCATTTCAGTGGTTGTTTGCTGAGAGGAACAACCACTGTCAGCATCTTCCAACAGCAACAAATGGAAAGAATCATCTTCAAAACATGCACGTGGCAGCAGGGTCCCCTCATTTCTACTATGGCCCAGCTGAGCATGTTACCTGATGTTTCTGCAATGGCTTCTGCCAGAGGCAGCTCTTCAGAGGTGGATGTTCAGCACATCCTGAAACGAAACCCTTATGCTGGAACCTGGCTCTGATGTTTTATAAAAACAGTTCTGAACTCCACCTCAGCAGCACTTCACAGAAGTAGCCTTTCAGACTGCAGATCTTCTTTTCTGTGCAAAGGCAACAGAAGAGATGGAGGAGTTTTTAAAGCAGCTCAGATATCCCTGGGTTTTTGGGGTTTTTTTTGATATCCCAGCGTGGGAATTCTTAAAAGTCAGGGATCTCAGGTTTTCTGCAATTTTCAAAGCAAACCCTACCAAAGACGAATGTCTTCTAGGCAACCCACACACACCTACAGCAGGACTGGAAAAACCTTTTCCTATCATGAAAAAATTTCCACATTTCAGAAACTTTTGCTGGCCTAAATTGTCAAGAATAACATCAATCTTTAACATTTTCAGTAGTTGAAACATAGGTTTCTTTGCCACCTCCATCTTCCTCCTCCCCAAAAAAATAGCCCCCAAATATTTTTCTCAAACTGAGCTTCTGACAATTTTCAGAAGATCTGTTTGGTGTTAAAAGCTTTTTTAATGTAAGCATATTTCAAGCTCAAAGGTCAGTTTAAACCAAACCCCCAGACCTCTGCTGCGAAAAGAACAAACAGGTCTTTTGGCAACATTAGAGCAGAGGTGTTTGTTCTTATTTGGAAGTTTTGCCAAGGCACAGCCTTTTCCCCAGAAGTATTTTTGGTTTCATTTATCAGATGGAAAAGCCTCAAAAACATGTCCATCAAACTTTAAGGAGGCCAGTGGGCTCCAAGCCCTTCTCAGAGTGCATGCAGCCTGGAGATAGAGAAGTCTTAAATCACTGCGACAGACTGTTGAGATGATGGGATCTGACAGAGTGATTAAAATGTGCTTCCTCAAGGTGAGGCTGGTGAGAGGCCTCAAGCACAAGCCCTGTGAGGAGAGGCTGAGGGAGCTGGGATTGTTTAGCCTGGTGAAGAGGAGGCTCAGGGGAGACCTTCTTGCTGTCTACAACTACCTGAAGGGTGGTTGTGGCCAGCAGGAGGTTGCTTTCTTCTCTCAGGCAACCAGCACCAGAACAAGAGGACACAGTCTCAAGCTGTGCCAGGGCAAGTTTAGGCTGGAGGTGAGGAGAAAGTTCTTCACTGAGAGAGTCATTCCCCACTGGAATGGGCTGCCCAGGGAGGTGGTGGAGTCACCGTCCCTGGAGGTGTTCAAGGCAGGTTTGGACGTGGCACTTGGTGCCATGGTCTAATCTTGAGGTCTGTGGTAATGGGTTGAACTTGATGATCTTTGAGGTCTCTTCCAACCTTGGTGATACTCTGATACTGTGAAAAAAAGCCTAAGTACTTCCTGGCAAAACTTTCAATATCTAAAGGGCAGGAGGAGACACGTCCCAGGTAGTAAATTCACAACAGCAGGCACCACTGGGCCCCTCTTAGCAACTTTAGCACCGTTGTGTGAAATAAAAATCCATGTGTACAACAAAGTTAAAGCAAATTTCCTTCTCTGAAAAAGTCAAAAATACCTCCTACCACTGAAAACATGCAGAAGGCAATGATGCTGCAGTCTCAGCCTACCTCTCTAGTCAGCCGTGGACCAACAAGGACCAACGAGAAGCAATTCTTCAAAGCAAATTTGAAACATGACAATAAGAGCCTTTCTCTTCTGAAATACAGGATCTCCCTAGTTAGCCTCCACTCCTTAATGGATGTGGGCAACTCTTCAAGTGCCCACGCTAGACACAGAAAAAAAGCAGGAATACAGTTCTGGTTCTTGCATTCTGATATTGACAATTTAAGTAGTTTGCTGAAAAATTATTTTTCTGAGTAATTTATAGCCTGACATTTTCCTTTTTTTTTTTTTTTTTTCCTTTTCTATTTTTTATGGATATCCTTTCTTCCACATATTCTCAGTGCTGACTAGAGGACCATATTTAATCAGATGTGCTAGATAAAGTGCCCTCTCTCTGGTTTTCATTTCACATAGGAAGCTGTGGGAAACAGGGGAGCTGTCACAATCAAACACATCATATGGAAAAATTAATCATGTGGTCTCGTTTTGTTCATCAACTATATTTTTGTCATATCTTTAAAGGCAGCCATAATTATGGTTTAAAAACAGTCCCAACTCCCATTTCTCAAAATAGCCTGTCCTATTTAATGGTGCATTTGTAGAGCAAAAAAAAAAAATCTTTCCACGCTGGGACGAAACAGCTTACATCAGAGAGACTTTTAGCTGGAAAAAAAAAAAAGAACTGAAAAAAAGAAAGAAATTGCATCTCAGCATCCACAGATCCTATGTTTTGTCAAAGATTTTGGGATAATCTTCTGACCAATGCTTGCAAAATATAGGATCATAGAATGGTTTAGGTTGGAAAGGACCTCAAGGATCATCCAGTTCCAACCCCCTGCCATAGGCAGGGACACCTCCCACTAGCACAGGTCATTCAAGGCCTCATCCAACCTGGCTTTGAATACCTCTAGGGAGGGAGCAGCCACAACCTCCCTGGGCAACCTGTGCCAGTGTCTCACTACCCTCACTGGAAAGAACTTCCTCCTAACATCCAGTCTAAATCTCCCCTCTGCCAGTTTAAACCCATTGCCCCTTGTCCTGTCATTGCAAGACCTTGTAAATAGTCCCTCCCCAGCTCTCCTGTAGGCCCCCTTCAGATACTGGAAGGCTACTAAAAGGTACCCTCAAAGCCTTCTCTTCTGCAGGCTGCAGAGCCCCAATTCTTGCAGCCTGTCCTCACAGCAGAGCTGCTCCAGCCCTCTGAGCATCTTTGTGACCTCCTCTGGACTCGCTCCAACAGGTCCATGTCCTTCTTGTGTTGGAGGCTCCAGAACTGTACACAGAGAGTGTCCTTGTACATCACAGAGACCCAAAAGAGTCCTTGCTTGACTGGTCATGATATTTATTCATTTTATAACCCCTCCTTTTTAGTTTCAGCTCCTGCTAATAGCAGTTGATAGATTATCTGCTACTGGGAGATACATGAAGAGTGTGACAAAATCTCACACATAAAAGCTAATTCTGTCACTAAGACACTCTTATTAATGTGGGTGTGTAAATACCTACCCCTCCACTGCTCTTCCCGCCCTGTAAGGCTGGCAACATGGCAGTAGTATTGGTGAACTACTGATTTTGGAGGTTGAATTGCACTTGGAGCTGTCCTCATGTTTAATTTCTTGGCTCATGCAGCATGAACCTAATTTGAAGACAGAAGTATGGAGGATAGAGCAGATGCAGCCATACAAGTCTTTAGTGTTTGTTTGGCACTGCTATTATCTCTTTATGGTTTTAATTACCAATATTAGAGTTGCCCCAATGAAGAATACTTGGAGGTTAGCTTCCCAACAATGATAATAATTATAATGATGGAGTTCAAGGGTGGGTTGACCCCCTTGCACAGTCATCTAATGTGAGTTTTTATGGCAGATTCAAAGGGGCACCTTTACTTTGGAGGAAAGTAAAACAATTTCATAGATACTTGAATAGCCTTTAAATTGTTAGAATCGATTGGAGTTTGACCTCTCAGTTTTGTTCCCTTGGGCTTTTCTAATGCTTAGAGATGAATTGCTCTCAGAGAAGAGAGGCAGTGGGACCATAATGTTCTTTGCAATGAGACACTCAAACGATGCATGATTTTTAAATTCCTCTGATGGCTCCTCAGTAGCAAATGTAGAGGTTGTCCTTCACATATTTCTTAGAGGTTACACCGAACCTCAAGACAGCTGAGATCTCAGATGCGACAATGGCGAGAAGATAAAACCCTTCTGTTAACTCTCTTACAGAAGAAAATAGATAAGCATGAAGAAACTGAAACATGTTCTAGAGAAACCCACACTCAGCAGCTGCTATCTTGCTGTAAAGATAACCTTTATGCGTGAAGAATTAGGTCTGATAAATTAATGGACTGGTTGCTGCAAGAGGGAGAAGATAGGATTTTAAAGTATATGGGATGCTTTTAATATACATTAACCACTAATCTCATCTCCATAAACCCATACTTCGCACAATTTTTACAAAGGGTATTGCAACTTGGAAGAAGGCTTCTCTAGGCAAGAAGCTGGTGACCTGGTGTGTGAAGTAGAATTCCCTTCTGCAAGGAAAATCCCAGCCTCTCTGAAATGTTCTGGTGATGGAGGATGGAAATTGTGCAAAACCTTCAGAGAAAGCAGAGCAGGCTGATATGGCAGGGACCAGTTGCACTGTGCAACACTTTCCAAAGGGATTTTGAACACACTTTAACTGGGATGGCANTGGCTTAGGAATTCTTGTCTGCTGCTGGAAAGTTCCTCTAGAACTTCAGTGACACTGGTCAAAGACCACCTGCTTGGGTTAAAGTGTTTCTTGGGGAGCTCGTGAGAAGGCTCCGCAGCCAAACAGAGCATAGCAGGAGTGAAGCACAAGGCTGAAATAATGGCAAAATGCAGCCAGGTCTGTACTCAAAGTTGTGTGAGGAGAGTTTATGCAAATAACAGACTTCCATCACCAGACTCCAGAGCCTGTTCCTCATTCCTGCTTCTGAGATCCTAGGATCCACATGGCTGCAAAGCAGAGCCTGCCTCTAGCCTTTACATCTGCCTTGCTGTGACAAGTCCTGGGTGCCTGTCTGCTCTGTGCAGCTGCCTGAGAGAAGCACCTGGAGAATTACCCAGAGCCCACCAATCCTGACTGACCCAGCTCTAGCAATGCACATGAGCCATGTGGGGGAGAGTGGCTCACCTCTCTGCTAACATAATGTCAGCATGTCCCTCAGGTGGAAAAGGATGGGGCAGATGATCTGTTAGCACTAGAGAGCACTTATGGGAGGTGACATCTTGTAAAAACAAAGGCAACCTGACAGACACGGTGCACAGCAAGTGTTGGTACCTTCTGTATTGCTGACCTCAGGTGCAGATAAGCACTTTATATCTGCCATCAACCTCTTTGACATTGTTGCTTAGGGATGACATTAGGGTTTGACAGAGGAAGGACTGAGGAACAGGAATAGGGAGAAAGGACAGCCTGTCTAGGGACAAATTGTTAATTTTCCAAAACTTGGTTTTGTTAGCAAAATGAATGAACATTGGCATCTCAAAATGCTCCAGGAGATGTTAACAGCTCCCATCACATTAATGACAGGCACAGAAAAGAGATTGCTTTGAGCCATACACTTATAAACTTCATAGACTAGAGATAATAACAACTCTATTTTCTTTGAATTCTCCAGACTGAAAGAGGCTGCAGATATCTGAAAGAGGCTGCAGACAGCTTCTTCTGGTCCAATACCAGATACATTTGGTTCTGCAAGTCCCAAATCACTTTTTCCTTACATAGAGTAACTGCAATTTGGTATCTCTAACTTAGTTTGGTAGTTGTCTCAGGCAAATGCTTCTCATAATAACATATTCTTTATGAATGCCTTTGATGAGAATAATTTTCTGCCTTTTTACAGATTTACTCAGTTTCCCCCTGACTCTCTAGAACCACTGTCAATCATTTCTGCTAATGTGTCAGCACACTGTACTGTAACTGTTAAAATTCAACAAATTGGCCTTAGACAACTGCAATCCATTTAGGGTACATGAAACAGCATAAAGACCAGGCTGTCATCCTTGTTCCTCACTTCTCATTCATGGGATTGCTTTAGGTTGTTTCTTCTCACTTATCCTGCAGAGAAAATCTCTCTCTAAATTCAAGTCTCAGCAAGGGATAAGGACATCTGCACATGAAGCTTACATCAGAAAACCTGCAGCTGAGCTCCTGCAACATTTGCATTCTTAGGAAAACACTTGTTTTGTCATGCTCTTAGATTTACTAATATGCACCAAAATACCCCAAAACATTGAACAGTCAATTCACAAGCTTCTCCTGAAACACAAGAACCAATCTACTGACTGCCAAAGCCCAGAGCTCACATGGACAGAATTAAATCAGAACTAAATCAGCTGAGCATGGCAGCAGTCCAAAGCATGTTGAAGCACACTGTCAGGTGCCACGAGATTACTGACTACTGAAGGTCAGTGGGGATGTCCTGCCTGACAGGTGTAGCTGTTGACACAACACTTACACACGAGGCTCTTGAAGGGTACAAGACTAAGCAGCAGGACACAGAACTGGGGCACTTCCTGAAAAACAACACTTGGGACAGAATTGCATTAACCACACTTGGCACTGATGTTCAGCTTCCACTATGTCAGGATCAGTGTACTCCTCGATCATTCAACTCCTTGATCACTGCCTGAGCCAGCTGAGAGGCATTCAATCCATTCACCATGCTGATACCTGCAGTAAGGCTTTCCAAACCTTTGACTTCCTATTGGAAAGTCTCACCTTAACATAGTAATTGGCAATTAGTCATTATATGCCTTTGGCCCATGAGTAGTTTGTTCCATTGATGTTTACAAGGTTCTGTACTAACAAAAATCAGTCCTTCAGATAACATAGCAGGGCACTGTGCTTTTGATCTGAGGCCAATTCCACCCTTGCTTTAGCTAGTGCTGTCACCTATGGGCACTTCTTAAAGAGACAGCTCCTTTAGAAACCAACTCGTCTTCAAGAAACTAATCCCCTCAATGGGGGAAAAAATAATAAAGAAAGGTTGAGTACAGAGGACCAGATTTGGTTAAATTCCATCATTTGAATTAATTTAAACACAACTCTGAGGTGGAGCTAAACCCAAAGACTGTAAAATTTAGATGGGGTTTGTATGCACCTAGTTTAGGTTCACATTTGGGCTTTGGATATGTGGACAAATGAGGACAGTCTTTGAGCTTTTGAGAGGAAGAGCTGTTTTATGTTTCAACTCCCTTCTCACTTTAATTTTGTATCTCAGATTTTTCCTCTTTCCTTTGATTAAATTAAAGCAAAAATCAGACCTCCAACCCAGAAGCAAAATTAACAGCCTTTGACAGAGCCAGGTCCTAGCATTAAAACACCCACACTTGAAACCTCGGGGGTTGATCTATTCATAACACCAATTTTCAAATTTAAACTTTTGAACTCAGAAAGAAAGGAAGAGAAATAAAAATGCAGTGGAGACATATACATCAGTGCGTGTGGCAGCTGAATTGCAGAATGGCTGAAGTTGAAAGGGACCTCTGGAAGCCATCTGGCCCAACACTGCCTTCTCAAGAAAGGGCACCTAGAGCCAAGTTGGCCCAGACTACATCTCTGCAGCTTTTAAATATCTCCAGTGACACAGATCCCATAGCCTTCCCTGGGCAACCTCTCAATGTTGTCTCAACAGTCTGACTTCAGTTAACTTCCTTCAAGATGGCAAATTAAATGGTTTTCACACTATTTAGGGTGCCTACCCTAGTCTGTCCAGGGGACAAACTACTTCTGACTTTGCAGAAAGAGCAGACAGCAAGTGTGTAACAAACACATTAGCCTAAAACTAGGCAGAACTTCTAAGAGTATCTCCATTCGGTTGTTACCTAATTTGAGCCAGGATGAAAATAAATGGCAAAAGTTGTTCAACCTTTCCTTCCCCACCCTCCCAGAAGGGAGTTCTCAGCCTTCTTGTATAATACCATTAGTTCACACTTCCAGTCTTTTGATAAAGAAATAATATTTCTGCATGTTCAACCTTCAGTAAGAAGGCTGAAAAAAAAAAATGGTAAAATGCTTCCCGGCATCTTAGCTGAGACCACAGGGAGAAAGAATAAAGAGTGGAATTTATTGGTGCTTCCACTGGAATAAAGACATTCTTGAATAAGAAAATATTGAAACAGACTGTCTAATGAAGTGATCACAAAGGGTCTTTTCAAAGGACCCTAAGTGGAGCTGTCCTCATTTGTTTTCTTTTTTTCCACAGCAGCCCCTTAAATGATCTTTGCATATTGTCTGCACTAAATCCTGCAGGGTTGCTATTTCATTTTAAAGAAAAAAGCTTTTAGGCTGCAAGGGATTCATTCAGTGAGAGCTATTATGCTTATTGTGACTCTGCTGCAGAGCCAAGGGATTTGCTATATGCTCATTAGATCCCACTTTGTTCCAAAACAATCTTTTACAATGCAAATTTTAGCATGCTGATCTACTTAGAACAACGCTCTCCACCAAAAAAAAAAAATGGCTATTAAAGTAAAAGCTTCTTCTAATGCAGAAACACTGCAAACTCAGATTAATTACTAATATTTCAGACCATGAAGACATCTGGTGTCTCAGCTTAAATTCAGCTTTGAACATGGTTACAAGAAGTCACAAAGACTCAGTGACAGCATGGATGGGCACAGAGCTCAGAGCCCATATTATAAAGCCGGCATAGATGAAGCACATTTGTCAGTTGCCTTCTTGGTGGCTGCCATACAAAAGCCTTGATCTGTACCAGCACTGGCACCTGAAGTGTCCAGGCAGTGGAGAAACTTCACCAGCAGAGGTGTTCATTCACCAGGACTGCTAAGGAAGCTATATGAAACAAGAGATGTGAGATCCTGACAGCCCTGCTACATAACCATCTTCGGGGCAGTGCCGACAAAAAGAGGAAAGAAAGCAAAGCAAATGTAGCTGGAGGGAAAAAAAGGAAGAACTGAGCAAAAACAACTCCCTGAGTTCTAATGCTGGATTTTCAGCACTTGGGGAGCTGTGACAGATTCCATCTCTTGGGAGTGCTCTTTAAATTCATGCCTGGCAGCCGTGACCTGCAGAGGTATTGATGGTGCAGGGTGCGCTCTTGTTTTTCAAAGCATTAATTCTATCTCGTTCCTCCTCTATGACCTTCCCAAGGGAGCGGTTGTATGAACAGGGCACGATGAATATTATCATCCAGGAGATGTACCTGATAGCTCATTCTTAATGGTTCTATAAATCTCACTAAGTCTTAGAGCTTTAAATGTACAGCAGAGATAATACTGCTGTAAGGAATAGTGAGGACCCATCTCTCATAAGTACAGAAACCAGCCAGTCTAGTGACACTATATTAATGCATTCTCTCTTTGTACTCTGATTAGCAGTACTCAAGCTGGAGGTACAATTCATACTGAAAACTGATGTCTAGGAGGATAATTAATAAAATATCAGAGGTGAGCAAGATGAAAAAAAAAAGTTTGCTAGCAGAAGGACTAACAAATGATTATATGTATTTCAGACAGTCTATCCCACTCACCCATTCTAAATGAAATCAGCAAACTAAACATGCAATCTATATTAAAACCACCCACAAATCATCACCTGCTTATACTGGACAAGTTCATCTGGCAGGAATAAGCACTTGCTTACTAAACCAACACTTGATTATTAAATTCAGATGGTATCCTGTTTTACACAAGGAGTGCCAAATCCTTAATAAACATAAGATGCAGATGTGTGGGAGCATGGCTTTCACTGGGAACACTATTTGCTTCAGATGACAAACCCATGATTGAGGTTCTTTTCCCAGGGAAAATATAACCAGTGCTACAGGGAGGTGCTGAAGGAGGGGAGTTGCCCATAAATAACTGGAATAAGCTACCCAAAATACGTCTCTGAAGTTTGAAAAGCACAGTTCCAACTACAGTGCTCTTTCATCAGGCACAGCTACCCCTGGCATATACCTGACCTGCAAGAAGGATAGGGGGAAAAAAATGCAAAAGAACCTCAGTGAGTCTCTTACAAGATGTTTTGACTTCACCTTTCTGACTAAAGGACAGTACATCTGCAATGGGTTTTGGATACCTGAGAGGAAATATAAAGGCAGGGAAGAAGAACTTTAATAGAAGAAAGTGCTATTATGTCCTAGTCATTCACTCTGCTTAAATGCTTCATTGCTGCTATTAATGGGCAGATAATAACATTTATCTTAGGCTGCAAAGTGACTGACAAACTAAGCTATGTTACATGAGCAGAGAGCTTAGTAAGTCACCTGAAGAGCTGGGAAAGGGATGCAATTTGGGCAAAAGACAAAAGGAAAAAAAAAAAAAAAAAGCTATTTGTGCTTTTGATGGACAACTCCCTAGAGTATTTCCAAATCCTAGGGCTGCAAAGTAGGCTGTCACATTTAATGCCTCTCCAAGGACATTCAAAGTGAGGTGTAGCATCGGACACAGCTTTGTACTGGCCCTTTTCATTTCACTTCCTCAGAACCAGTTATTCTCATTCAGCAAGATGCAGACCAAAGCTTGCTTTAGCTGACAAATTCTTTTGTTTGGTGGAATGTTTTTTTAGGTCTTTTTTTTTGCTCGTTGTATAATGAAGTAAACAGACATGTACAGAGGGTGACATAGAAAAGAGTTTGCTAGGCATGTTTGCATTCTTTAGAGAGGACACCCTCCACCCAGCACAAGAACATGAAAATACACAATGCACATTTGGCAGCATTTTCCCTAAGAGCTAAAAGTGTCCTCCCAGTTGAACACTGTAAATATTAGCTTCAGCTTATTGGGAAGATAGTGTCCTGTATTATTAAAGTGCTGAGCAAATAGGGGATGTTCTTTGTTTGCAAGAGATTTCTGGAAGTTAAATATATATAGATACAGATATGGCTTCAAATTGAACCAAAAATGTGCTTGGCATTTCAAGGTGTTTGGCAACTCAAAATATGGAAGGGAAGTTCATTTCAGACCAAGGAAAATGCTTGGTCTGTTGGTTTCAACAACATCTGAAATATCCTTCTTTGAGAGTGCAATTTAATGGATTCTCCTTTCTCAACAGATGAATTCAGATCTATTTTATGGGTTTTTTTTAATCCCAAATCTGTATTCTTTTTTCCAGAAAAAAGTATATTTGGAAAATTCTTGTCTCCAGTTTTGTTCAATATCTTTATCAATGACCTGGATGAGGACATTGAGTGTACCCTCAGCAAGTTTGCCAATGATAAAAAACTGGGGGGGAGTGGGGTAGGGGCTGACAGNGGGTCAATCTCTTTTGGGTGGTCACCAGCAGTAAGACAAGGAGCAACAGCTACAAACTGGAACATAGAAGGTTTCACCTCAACATGAGGAGTAACTTCTTTACAGTGAGGGTGACAGAGCCCTGGAACAGGCTGCCCAGAGAGGTTGTGGAGCGTCCTTCTCTGGAGACTTTCAAAACCTGCCTGGATACATTCCTGTGTGAACTACCCTGGGTGATCCTGTCTCAGCAGAGAGGTTTGACTTGATGATCTCTGGAGGTCTCTTCCAGCCTCTAAAGTTCTGTGATCACAGACAAAAAGATCATTAGCTGATTACCAAAAAATCACTGGCATTTACCTTCTGCCTTTTTTTTTTTTCAGCCTCCTTAATTAAGCCATTCTTCACTCCTAGGCTGGGATCTCACAGACAAAACTGCTATGAACAGATTTTTAAAACCATTTCAAGTAGAGACAGTCCTGAAAGCAAACCAAGTAGAAGGAAGCCCCACACTGAACCAAGTCCATCTTCTCCACCATGGATTTACCACTTCATGCTAAGCCAAAGAGAAATGTAATCTACAGCCGGTAGAATTTCACCTGAATCAACCTCTTGTTCTGCTTCCCTGGGCCAGACAGCCTCATGCTGAACACATGGTGACATCTATCACGCTGGGAATCAGCAGCAGCTCTGTCCCTTTTCTCAGAGACAACTGTAAGACAGAGCTCAGCAGAGGTTAGAAATGTTTTTATATCATCCTTCCTTGTCCCTGTGCAAGAACTTCCATCTGACACCTGAGAATGGTTTTCAGACACCCACTGTGAGCAGAGAGAACAGCACCCCAAATTCATAAACTAGGAAATGGAAAGGGATATTTTACATGTCACCTCTCAATGACTCTGTCCTTAATGAAAATCCACTGCCTCCATGAGCTTCTTAGCATGGAAAGGATTGGGACTACGAGGATATGTTAGACAAGGATTGCAGAGAACACTCAACTTATGCAACGTGCTCCTCCCTACCCCTCAGTCCTGCCCTTATTTACTCTTCCTGGGCCCAGCACAGAATTCAGCCTCTCTCCATTTCACATACTGCCAGGTGTTGAAAGGCATTATCAGTGCAAATGTGCACCCACAAACATTGCACTGCTGGACTTGTGCCCAACAGAGCAAGCCAGAGCCAGTGATGGGTAGCTCAGTCATGAAATATAGATACCACAAAATTGACTCAAAATGTTGAACGTGACCAGAGAAAGTGTTACATCAAGAGCAGCGTGGCCAGCAGGGCAAGGGAGGGGATTCTCCTTCTTTACTCTGCTCTCATCAGACCCCATCTGGAGTCCTGTGTGCAGTTCTGGAGCCCCCAGCACAGGGAGGACATGGAAGTATTGGAGTGGGTCCAGAGGAGGCCACAAAGATGATCAGAGGGCTGGAGCAGCTCTGCTATGAGGACAGGCTGAGAGAGTTGGGGCTCTTCAGTCTGGAGAAGAGAAGGCTTCCAGGAGACCTTAGAGTAGCCTTCCAGTATCTGAAGGGGGCCTACAGGAAGGCTGGGGAGGGACTATTTATAAGATCTTGCAATGACAGGACAAGGGGTAATGGGTTTAAACT
Source organism: Ramphastos sulfuratus (assembly GCA_013399055.1). Lineage (NCBI taxonomy): Eukaryota > Metazoa > Chordata > Aves > Piciformes > Ramphastidae > Ramphastos > Ramphastos sulfuratus. The sequence continues at coordinate 344,689 of WBNM01024550.1, read as the reverse complement.
GGCAGAGGGGAAGATTTAGACTGGATGTTAGGAGGAAGTTCTTTCCAGTGATGGTGGTGAGGCACTGGAACAGGTTGCCCAGGGAGGTTGTGGCTGCTCCCTCCCTGGAGGTGTTCAAGGCCAGGTTGGATGAGGCCTTGAGTGACCTGTACTAGTGGGAGGTGTCCCTGGCTATGGCAGGGGGTTGGAACTAGATGATCCTTGAGGTCTCCTTCCAACCTTACCATTCTATGATTATAAAAAAATACTACAGAGTTTGCTTAGTGACCTATGGCATTTTATGTTCCCTGACAGATACTATAGTTTGACTCCAAAATATATCCTTCAGCTTCAGTTTGACTAAAATAAATAAATACTAACAACTCCTTTGTTACTCCAGTGACTTTGTATTTCTGGAAAATGGCAGCAGTCATTACATATTACAGTGCTTCATTAAAGTCTGAACTTCCAGGAACTGAAAAGGACAGTGCCACAGGATGAAGTAATTCCTTCATTATATGGTTCATTTTACCCTGGTTTATCCTATGTAGATGCTGTTTGATCCCTGTTGGGTCACAAATACTCTTCATTTATCTAGCTGTGGGTTTTATCTAACCATTTATTGTGTGGAGCCTTTGTTGTAAATGTTCTGGACTGCCAAAGAAATAATCAAGAGTCTTTCCTACTTTTTCAACTTAAATACAATTCTCTGTTAAAAAAAAAACAACCTTTCCTGATACAATGGAATGGATGATAAGAAAACAATTACAGAAGCTGCACTGCTTTATCTAGTATCTGTAAGAAAATTTTGGGGGTAAAAAAAAATACAGCTTTATATCATTTTTATGGACTACATCACTTCTCTGGATGTTCAGTTCATTTAATTTTGCCCTGGAGCATCTTTGCTGTGAGTAACATGGAATACAATCCACTTGTCTGTCCCGTTGCTTCTAAATAATCTCTTTCCATCTCCTCTCAGAGCCAGGCTGTCACAAGCAGTGTAATACCTCTGCAGAGATGAAAGACAAAAGCAATAACCACAGTCGAGGCCCCCAGGGATTCCTTCACTAGCTCTAACTACAGTGTCCACTGTATCAAAATCCTGCCTCGTTGCCCTGTGTCAATGTTTACATGCTCTGCTGCTTCTCCCACTCAGACTTTCAGAGGAATTCCAGCCTTATTATCTACTTTGTCAGGTGATGGCAATAACTATTTTCTTCCCCCATTTCTCCTGTCACTGTCACCTTCCGCCAACCAGCTGTGGCCACAGCCTCTGCTCTATGACTGAACTATGCAGAGCAATTCCATTATTATATGAAAGATGCTGTGTTTAAAAAAAATTATTCATGTACCCTCTAAGCCTGCAGGAGAAAGGGCTCTGTGGCTGCTTGTGTCTCATTGCCATGACTAAAATGCAGGTTACATGGTTTGTTTTACCAGGGCCAGATNTTCTCTATTAAAATATTCCAATTAGTTTCAAACCAGCACAAGGACCTTATCCCAGAGGTGTTTGAGCCAGTCCTGGTTCATTCCTTCTGCCTTCCGTGTTCCCTCCATTCCCAAAAGATGGCCACTGCTTGTGGTCATGCAATGCCTTCAAAATTATACAGGCAAGTTTAAGCACTTAATAATATGAGTTGCAACCCTGCACCATTTTGACAGATTTGAGAAAACTAAGTCTGCACTTTTGGTTTAAGGCAATGCCAACCTCTGCTTCTGGATGATGGTGGAGAGGAGGCAATATATTTTTACCTGGCTTTGCTGGAAACAAAATGTCTGACTGTAATTTATGTTGGCAAGAATCAGTTAAAGGGTCAATTTCATTTTTTTTTGGAATGAGGAAGACTGTGGGTGTTGATGTGACAGCAGCTAACGGAAGCTTCAGTCACATCCAGATGCTACACATGCACATACTAAAATACCAGAAGCAGTTTAGAGATCCTCTGAAAGATGGACATGGACAGAAAGAATTATTTCCTCCCATCTGCCACAGAACAAAATTTGAATATAGGGAAATAAAACGTCTTATTCACATTCACATCTGAATCTATGGCAGAAACAGAAATGAACTCAGGGTTTGCAATTTTTGGACTAGTGCCTTAGCTGGAAGATTGTATTAATGCAACCAGCAATGGTTAGTTTACAGGCTCTGCACAGAACAAGCAGAGGGTTTTTACTCATTATCAGATCTCTGCAGGATTGCTGGCTAGGAAACATCACTCCTGCTTGCTATTTCAAAACGTGCATTCAATCCATTTTTTCCCTCACCTTTATTATTTGAAGAGAAAGCTCCCATGGTGCTCTGACAGGAATCAGGAGCTGAGAAACACTGGCAGCCCCAGGTGAGCCAAGACATGTGAGCAAGGACAGTGCTCCAGCGAGCACACAGCATCTCCATGAGCTGCTCTGAGTTCCTCAGAGCTGTGCACAGGTGGGCTGCTGGGGAATGTGATCTACAAGAGACTGGGCAAATCCAGAGAAGCCAAATCAAATAAAAAGTCTATGTGGAATAAGATGAATGTAACGAATCATTACCTTCCAATTAAAAAAATACCATCTTAATTTTTTTCCTCGGTGTAGTTAAACTGGGCTCCTCCTTCCTGATTAGATACAGTGATTACTGGTGGTCCCCAGAACACAGGCTCATAAATTCACATGCTGACAGATAAATACAAATAATGAGAGTATAAAGGCACTCTTCTTCAAGGCATCTAAGTACTGACTGTCAATATCTGCAATGATTCAGGTCAAAATGCCTCGGGGAGGGTTCAGTAGCACCATCTGCTCCCTGGATAGAGTGTGTCATATACATTCAACATCTACCTGCAGTCATGCACACAGACATGTGACACAGCCAAGTGGAGCATCTAAAGGTGGTGACCAGAGATCACTAGAAATCCCTGGAGGTAAACCTGTCCCACACCCATCTGCACTTGTCCAATTCTTCAACCTGCAGGTGGAACAAGGTTTGAGCAAACAGATTAATGAAAAGTACTTCTCCTCAGACAAATTAACTGTGTGTCAGTAGTGCTCATTCTAAACAGCAAGTTTGGTTTTAAATCTCAAAAATATGCCGTACAGTGAGACTTAAGAAGCCAAATCTGTTCTCTGAAAGAAGTCCAAGAGACAGCTTGATAAGCAGCTGCATGGGAAGAAATTCCTGGTTCTAGCTCTTTGATGTGGCAGAAAAAGACAAAACAAAATCTAATAATTGGTAGCTTAAGCTAGAGAAACTCTGACTTTGGAATAAATTAAGTGTTTTTAAACAATAACAATAATTAAACATTGAATATCTGACTGGCTTACTGTGGCAAGCTGTCTACTACTCTAAAGCTTTTAGCAGTGAGGCAAGGAATCTTTGAAAATCTACCAAAAAACTCAAACTGAAGTTTTGAGGCTACCTGTGTAAGGTGCTGGGTCAGGAGCTTGGACCTCCATTAACCAGTTTAATTAAAGAAGCATGCTAGAAGATGTGGGATTTGAAACCTTACATATCAAATTCACAAACTATTGTGGAAGAAAAACAACACCACGGCTCAACAGAAAGTCTGACAATCAGCAAACTCTACTTCTCCCATTGCTAAAAATTATATTAAACTTCTATGTATTAAAAATTAATCAAGCAAGCTTTCTATGCTGGGCTCAGTCCAGCCTACAGATCCTTTGATGCAGAATTAGAACTTCTTCAAACAATATTTCTTTCCTTAAAATCTCAAGCTGTGATTTTTATTACTCTTCCTCCTTTGTAAGGGGGAAAACAATGTGCATCACTTTCTGGTTATCTAAGGCACAATGCAATGTCTTCCTCTGCTTGTAATCATTAAGGATGTTATCAAGTAGAAGTTATCAAGCAGAACAAACTTAATGAGAGTGGTACAGTCACGGGTTTATATTAATAAACTCAGGAGTAGGCAGCAAGCAACAGCTACTAGCAAATAGGCACCATGGCCAGCACTGAGCACACTACGTGACTACACCTCAAAAGAAAGTGTTCTGCAAATGTCTGCTTCAAATAGAAAGCAGAAACTTTATTTTTAAACCAGCACTTGAGGACAGTCATGATATGATGCTGAGCTTTAAAACAAACAAAGCAAGCAGCAAACAAGCTACTGGGAAGAGGCCAGGTGAAGTGAATCACTCCTAAGTCCACTAAAGAACAAAGCCACCTGCCAGCCACTTGTCAGGGTGATGGCAGAGGGTTCCAAGGAACTCTGCAGCATCTCTGTAGGGCAGCTGTGAAGCATTATCCACATACAGTGGCTTCCCACACCGTGGAGCAATGAATGAAGATTACGGTGGAGCTACACTGCAACCCTTGGGACATAGTGAGTTTGGGGACACAGCACCAGTAGACATGTAAGCCTCAGCAGAACTGCTGATAGGCAGCACCCCCACTGCTGCAGAGGCAGATCTACAGATTTTCCTTGTATCCCTAGGTACATGATCTCAATCTGCACCTCCCTTCCAAACTGTTTTCATTTTGACCATTAGATTGCACTTTCCCTCATCTGCTGACATAAGAAAACTCTGATAGTAGGAATCTTCTCTTTCATATCCTTGGAGATTGTTAGGTAATCACTTCTTGCCTTCACTACCAATGCAGAATGGCATTACTGAAGGCAGAAATGCAATCTGCAATTGCCTGTGATTGCAGATCTAGGCAAGCTCTCGACTACTTGCTTCACTCTACAGCTCTGTGCTATTCCATCGACTACAGCAGGACAACTCACACAGCTAAAGTTAAATGCTGAAGTGCTTTGTAGCTTCCTGGTTTGTTAACAGTTCACTGCCAACACTCCAACCCACTGAGACTGTCGCACTTTCTCACTTGTAATGGTTCTCCAGTGCTAACCAGAGTTTAAAATCTCCTTTTAAATCCAAGCTGATTCTGAAGACACTCATGAAAAGACCTGCTGAAGAATCTGTTATCTTTCCTGCTTATGCAATGTTCACAACAGAACTGTACATCACACTTATCTCATTAGCAGTCATCACCTCAAGCAATGCATACAATGTGGGTGGGTTTTCTTTTTTCTGATTACTTAGCAAGTCTTGCTGTCTCTAATTTTCCACAAATCTCATGAAATGCCACTGAAATCTTTCTATCCACAGTAGCCTGGAATGGAATGCTCTAAACCAGTTCTATACTCAAGAAGCCAATTTAATACCTAATAAACTTTATGGAGAAAGTGGCACATTTCTCAGCAGTTCCTCTTTGTAATAAAATCCAGTAAAAAAAAAAATACTCGAGAGAGAAAAGTTCCATGTCTGTGAAGAACACCCTTGAGCATGTGCTGGTACATAGGGTGGCAGTCAGAGACCTCACAAAACCAAACCAGTACAATTTGATTGCCCATCCAGATGTGGCAAAGCTGTAACACTGGGTCCATCAATGAAGAGTTACGAACCCTTCTCACCACAGACATAACACACTGAAGTGTAATAAGGCAGGTAAGGTAGGAAAGTCAAAATGCACTGAATGGAAATGAAGAGGCTCCTGTGACTGGTTTTGCTTGGATGAGCTTTCCCGAAGGCACAGACTGCTCTTGCTCAAAACAGTGAGGCTGGCAAAAAACCCACAGAAAGAGTCTCTCACCTTTCTAGCTCAGCTGAAGCCTGAAAATGCTGATGTGTGAAAATTGGAGTTAATTTTGTGAGAACTTTCTGGAGCGCTCAGGTGTGGAACTTCTGAAATTCCGTGAAGAGATGATTTTTGGATTTCATTTTAACTGGGAATAGTGTAAGCCACCCCCAAGATGAAATCAGCATTCTGGCAAACATAACTTCAGTTGGGAGAACAGAGTCTCATTCTTTTGCTCCTCGGAGCAGCTTGTAACAGATCTAATCAAATAATTATAATATGCTTTAGCTAGAAGGGCAAGGAAGAAAAACTGTGTATGTGAATGACAAGAGGATGGGCCACAATAGCAGCAACGACTTATGAGGGTTATTTCTCACATCTGAAAGCCCAATAATTCACAAGTACACCAACCATAACTGAATTCTTTTGTGCAAGTACAATTTTCCATTGTGCACCTAGTCTGACGCTCTGTAACAATTTGTCTCTCTTCGCAAAACCATAAAGAATATTTCTAAGAGAATGTGGAGAGAACCAGAGGGTAAAAGGCTTCCTTGCCTGTGAAAATACCCAGGCCTCAATTATCACTGCCTCTCTACAGTTAAAGCTGCTTAAGTGCTTAACACTTCTTTGATGCCTTGTAGGGAGTGTGCCCTATAATGCATCACTGGCGCACAGTCTGTATCTTCTATTTCCTTATTTTTCCTTTGGTGTCTTTCAGACTAAATTGTACTTTCATCTCAGCTGTTGTAAATTTACAATCAAAGCATTGACTCAAGTGAAGTTATTCTGAAACTGCACCAGCCAGGCCACAAGAAGAGCTTTTGTTTATTACAGATGTGCTCCTCTTCTCAGATGCTCAGAGGGCTGCAGCAGCTCTCCTATGAGGACAGACTACAAGAGTTGGAGCTCTTCAGCCTGGAGAAGAGAAGGCTTCAAGGAGACCTTGGAGTTGCCTTGCAGCATCTGAAGGGGACCTACAGGAAGGCTGGAGAGGGACTATTTACAAGGTCTTGTAATGACAGGACAAGCAGTAATGGGTTTAAACTGGCAGAGAGGAGATTTAGACTGAATGTTAGGAGGAAGTTCTTTCCAGTGAGGATGGTGAAACACTGACACAGGTTGCCCAGAGACGTTGTGGATGCTCCCTCCTTGGAGGTGTTCAAGGTGAGGTTGGATGAGGCCTTGAGCGACCTGTTCCAGTGGGAGGTGTCCCTGCCTATGGCAGAGGGTTGGAACTGGATGAGCTTTGAGGTCACTTCCAACCTAAACCATTCTATGATTTTATCATTTGATTTGTTATCACAACCCAGCAATATTCTTTGTTTCCAGCATATGCAAAGAAATCCACAAAAAACCCAACAACCTGCTGCTAAAAATCTTCATAGCATATTTCTTATGGACCTCTTGAAGTAGTTTAGATAATGTCCTCAGCTAGTAGGGAGATGACATTTCTAAACTTAAATAAAATGTGGTTATAAAAAAAAAATTAAGACATTTTACACTGTTTTTTCTTATGAAGAAGTTGTATGGTAGAGGGTGATCCTGTACTGCCAGGAAAACAGTAAAGATAATAGACTTTAACACCATTTCTCAGCTTCTCAACTGAATTGACACCTTCAGTCTCTGAAGGGAAAGCTTGCATTGACCTAATGACCACACAGAATTAGGGACATCTGAGTGACCTCATTCTGGATAAGAAAATTGCTTCAACTCTAACCACCTTCAAAAGACAAATGCAAAGTCCATGAGAGATGCTCTTTAAAACAAAGTGAAAGATGCTATCCCTGCTTCTTCACTTCATCTCTGAAGACCAGAACTGGAAGAAACCAGTCTGTGTCCCTGAGATATCCAGTCTTGGTTAAGTATCCAAAGTCTGTATTTTATACTATGAGAACAAAACCTGCACATTTCCTGTCCTGTCCATNATCTGGGCACAGTGTCACGCTGGCTGTGCAGGTCGAATGCGTGGAGGTGTCAGAGCCTCAGCTCAGGATCAATGAGGCAGCAGGCACGGATGCAATAGCAGACACACCTTGTAATGGCAAAACGCACCTTGTGCTCCCTGCTCATCTCCTTTTATCCAATACAGCCCGAGACTAATGGGCTTTTGGACACAAGATAGCCAATCAAATGGCAGTTAGCCAAGATTTGGCCATATTGGGTGAAGCCATAGGCTTGCTTTACCCTTTTTTGGGCAGAACACAGCCTTGCACAAGGCAACCCTGTGCACCTTGTTTACCGCAGTTGCTGGGCAGGCCACAGACCCCAGACTCAGTGGCTCCAGGTTCTTTGTCCTTTTTCCTGTAGTTGCTCTCCCCAAAACAGAAGGAGGGAGAGCAGAAAAACATGCCTGGGCAAGCCAGGACATGTACAAGCCTAATTTGGCCTGCTTAGGCCTACCACAACAATATCCTGCTCTAGCATCCATTTCTCCAAAGGCAAAAGAAAAAGATGGGTGAAGATGAACCCTCAGCCTTTGTACCCTTGGAGAACTGCACATGCTACAGATTATTTTTGTCTCACTTCTACTCATTTCAAGGCTACTGTGCACATTGTTGTAAATGTGCAGTGTGGGAAATCATACTAATTATGGCTGTGGTACAAGTGAGGTGATCAAACTGTACACCTGGGGTTCTCTGGATGAAATGGGAAGTCTGCTTCAACACAAAATATTAGTTTACATGCTTGGTCCTTCCAGTAGCACAGGAGCTGTGCTAGGTCCTCCAGGCAACAATCTATAGGATACTTATATACATACACAATTGTAAGCATTTCTCTGACATGAATGGGGAGTTTAAAAACTGTGCTCAAAAACCTTTGTTACATTAGGATGGAATTAAATCTGCACTTGCCCTGGATGCTCTTGCATCTTTGCCTGATGGATCTCTGTAATCATCTTCCACCTAATCAAAACACAACTCAGCACAGCTATGATTACACAATTTCAAATGAGGAGCAACAGCCCTCATCTTTTGTTTTGATGAGTCCTGTGTTCTCTGTGTAGATAACATGGTTAATTTGTTATTCAGAAATGCCATTTAATCATTGAATGCCATTTTGATTTGGCCAGAAAGAAAAAACAACAAAAAACCAACGAAAAAAAACCCCAAAACAAAACCCAACAAATCAACAACTAAACCAGAAAAACCTTTACCCAAGAACCAAAGGAAAAATAATCAAACAGCATTTGATAAATGTGATATGTTTCCAACAGTTTTGCCCAAAGTGTTGAGCTTAGCAAAAGTAGGCTAAGTTAAAAACTGTACTAATCAACAAATGGAAGAACCCCCCCAAATCTGTCTTGTTTCACTTCTCTGATATCTGACATCTACAAGTTGCTACGCAGAAGGCGTTTTTGGAAAGAATTTACAATCATGAATTTGTATTCTGAACAAATTCACTTGCTCAGCAAGAGAAATGGCATTAAAGTGCTGACAAAACACACAAAGCAGAGCTAGTTTCAGATATTCATGCCTTAGTCTGTGTCAAAAGCACTGCAAGCATTAATATCAAACCATGACTACTTCTAATAGAAACTATGAGAGAAGTCAAAATAAAATGTATTTTCTAAAGCAAGAAGCTGAAAAAAAAACCCCACCATGTCTTAGGATGATAAAGAGACTGTAGAAAATTCAGCTACTGTTCCCATGGGTATTAACTGTGCATAATATACATATGTAAGAAGACAGCATAACCTTGTGGGTAAGGTATTTTTGTCAGTCTGAGAAGGACCCATATCCTTGGCTTGAATCCTTGGTTCTGCCAAAAGCAGAGTATTTGAATAAGCCACCCCAAATCTCAGTGTGCTCATGTGTAAAAGGCAGATAATAAATTTGCCTTCTGTTCAAAACACAGGAGGATCAGAAGCCGAAAAATGTATGGAAATTAGCTACCTCGATTTTTGTTTTTAAAACAGCACAGATATTCCACATACATATGCAAAACTTGGTATTGACTTGAGGAAGACTCCTCCAGACATCACTGATTATTGGGGTGCCTCGACTTGAAGATGGCCAGTTTGGGATTCCTTAAAGACATTGTGGTGGGTTAAGGAACTTCCCTCCTCTCACTACTGGAATTTACCAGACCAGCTCAGACAGCCTGGAAGTAAGATGAAGCTATATTTACAGCAAAGCTAACTTTATAAGCATATATACACAATATATTTACAAGTAGTTACAATTCTATACAAACTAGAAATAATACAAAAATCCAAACTCCCTCCCAGACAAAGAAACTGCCTAGAAGAGGTTCAAAACCACCCTCTCTCTCTCCCTCTCTTTCCCAGACAGAAAACAAAACAATCAGCACAGCTTATGTTGTTATCTGTTAGTGGAAGATATTAGAGCAGAGCAAAGAAGCGAAGGGAAGAAGTGTCCCAAAGTAAAGAGGGACAAATTCGGCTTGGCTGATACAGCTGAAGGCTGTGTGGCCATCCAGGAGACTTGGACAGCCTGGAGAGCTGGGCACAGAGGAACTAAATGAGGTTCAACAAGGACAAGTGCAGAGTGCTGCATCTGGGCAGGAATAATAAACTGCACCAGTGTGGGTTGGGAGGTG
>WBNM01024550.1:282826-334035 GCA_013399055.1 Ramphastos sulfuratus | reverse complement strand
TCTCTGACCTGGTCCTGGCTGTCTTGGTAGCAGACTCATGTGTAGGCAGGACGTGCAGGCTCGGCACGGTGTCACGCTGGCTGGTCCTGGCTCTCTTGGCAGCAGGCCGACCGCATGGATGCCTCAGCAGGCACGGACAAAATAGCAGAGCGAGAGAGGAGCGAGAGCAAGCGAGCGAGCACTTGTGCTACCTGCTCATCCTTTATATAGTTCAGCCCGAGACTGATGGGCCTTTGGACATAGACCAGCCAATCAGGATGGCACTTTGCCCAGTCTGCCCATATTAGGTGAAGCTGGGGCTTTTGTGGCCACCACCCCCAGCTCGGAAGGAGAGGGGGCAGGGGAGCATGCCTGGGCAAGCCAGGACATGTACAAGCCCACCTTGGCCTTTTCAGGCCTACCACGACATCTCCTTAGAACATTACAATTAGCCTCAAACCAGCACAGACATTCAATGAAGGCATCACTTTTTAGCTACCTGCAGTTATTTCAGAGTTTACTAACAGCAGATGATGGCTGAGCAGGGTGTCCCCTTTCTGCTACTCCATGCTTCACCATGCTGTGCAGTGTATCATGTTATTACCACTGCCTTTTGTTGGATGCATCATCACAAATACAAGGGCACACACCATTAAATGTAACTCTGACTTAACTGAAGTGGTTACTACTCCTAGCAATTTGAACAAGATACCCATTAAGACAAACCAGTATTTTATGTCAGCAATGGATGATATCTACACCAAGAATGAAGTAGATTGTATTTCTTTAAGCCTCTGATCTTCAAGGATTTCAATTTAAGCCATTTATATATATAGTGAACATTACAGTTTATACAGCTCTTATAATTCTCAGGTATCCTCAGCCACAGGCCCTGACCATACCAGGATAGCATCAGGAGGGTCCTCTCTGAACTTCCCCCTTGGATACTGCTATTTCACAGCACTGCTTTCTCAGTGCTTCCCTGTATCAAAATGAAAAGTGGCATCAAGTTGTAGATCAAGATTTGACTCAAGCAGGCACAAAAGAGGAAATCCACTGAGGTTTGGAGAAGTCCTTTAGTCATCAGCTTTCCTCACAACCCTGGAGAGAACCAAAGCATTTAGTTCCCCAGCCACTGGGTAATGTTCCTGGGTAATGTTAGCACCTGGGGTGGGTTTGAGCATTCAGTTTGCTCCAAGTTCTGTTATACTGGCCCATCTGTTGGTGCAGCAAAATATACCTACAAACACAGAAGCTTTGGAAGTGCTTGGCTGTCCTATTAGTGAGATGACTACTAGCACTGGCACACTTCCAAGCAACTACTGCACTCAGACAGAAACAAAATACATTTTCATCAGCTGTAATATAGAAACTAAATCTATAAACATAAAGCATCTGCTTTGTGAAAGTGAAAGAAAAGAGGAGAAAAACTGAGAGAAACATCATGGCTTTAAAATGATAAAAGCCATTCTAACAACAACAACATCCTGTAGCTGCTGCAAACCTGGGCAGCATCATTCAGCAGTTATGAAATTTTGAAGTGAGGATCAAAAGGTACAGAAGATGCATGATACTTGCATGATACTGCTCTATTTTTATTTTTTTCTGAAAGCCTTGCAGTGCTTTTAACACAAGGAAACATTAATATGGCAATCACATTTCTGCCAAACACGTTTTTTGGCTGGCAGGCAGTGGTTAGTAAGCCTGTTGTGTGCAATTAGCAGTTGCAGAGGTGACAACATTGGACATCAGATCATTGCTTGCTGCTCAGAGAGAAACCAGCATGCTCAAACCCACTGTCATGGGAACATTGACACCTCCTACCAAGTGCCACCTTCTCTGGTGGCTACATTGTGTACTCAAGTAAATCACAGAATCACAGAACTTTAGAGGTTGGAAGGGACCTCCAGAGATCATTAAGTCCAACCCCCCTGTCAAGCAGGATCACCCAGGGTAGTTTGCACAGGAACGCATCCAGGCAGGGTTTGAAAGTCTCTAGAGGAGACTCCACAACCTCTCTGGGCAGCCTGTTCCAGGGCTTTATCACCCTCACTGTAAAGAAGTTTCTCCTCATGTTGAGGTGAAAGCACCTGTGTTCCAGTTTGTAGCTGTTGCTCCATGTTTTATTGCTGCTGACCACCCAAAAGAGATTGGCCCCATCCACTCAACACTCACTCCTCAGATATTTACATACATGGATGAGATTTCCTCTCAGCCTTCTCTTCTCCAGACTAAACAGCCCCAGGGCTCTCAGTCTCTCTTTGTAGGGTAGATGCTCAAGTGCCCCAGTCATCCTTGTGGCTCTCTGCTGGACTCTTTCCAGCAGGTCCCCTTCTCTCCTGAACTGGGTAACCCAAAGTTGGACACAGTATTCCAGGTATGGTCTCACTGGGGCAGATTAGATATGCAATGGGTTCAGGAAAATGAGATCTGAGATTCTTTAAATCGTTCCCAGGCTGCAGAATTTCATAGAAAATATTTTTCTGTTTCTTCAGCTGAGTAACAGAAACCACATTCTCTGCTACAAAATTATGCCATAGTGATCACAGAATCATAGAACTGTTGAGGTTGGAAGAGAATTTTGAGACCATCACGTCCATCTGCTTGCCTAGACCTCTCAATCCCACCACTACTGCTAAACTGATATTACCAAACCATGTCCCTAAGCACCACATCCACACATCTTTTAAATACCTCCAGGGATGGTGACTCCATCACCTCCCTGAGCAGCCCATTCCAATGCCTGGTAGTCCTTTCTGTAAAGAAATTTTTCCTAATATCCAACCTGAACGTCCCCTGGCACAACTTGAGCCTGTTTCCTCTTGTCCTTTCATTTGTTGCTTATGAAAAGAGACTAACTCCTATCTCTCTCCAAACTCCTTTGAGGCAGTTGTAGAGTTGATGTTGTAACTATGATGGTTTACAGATTAAAAACAAACAAACAAAACCATGAAGAAAGGTCTCTGAGCTCAAAAACTTTCTACTTTTTCTATGCATATCACAGTATAAGCAAGGTTGGAAGAGACCTCAAAGATCATCAAGTCCAACCCATTACCACAGACTAATAAAGCAATGTTTCTGTAGTTTCAGCTACCCAGTATATCATCCCTTATCTATTTTACTACTACTATTTTCTACTTCCATTGTAGTATTTCAGAAATCCAGTCTTGGATCCACTGGCACTTCCAAAGACCACCACAGACATCCAGTCACACATCTTGGCATATCAGTGTGAGATTACAATGCAAATGTAGACATACTATTGGCTCTGTCCAGCACAGAATAAAGACAACACATTGGAACTTAAAACAAAAAATCTGGCTGAAAAACATTGGAAGTACCTAAATTTCTTATTGTTCTGATAGAACCTGCAGAATGCTTCTAAAATGAAGAGTGACGAAGTCCAGATGGAGTAGCTGCAGCAGTATTAAAGAAAACAGAAGAAAATGCTACTTGGAAACAAGTGCCACAAACTGACAAGGGTTTTGCCTGACAAATCAACCACAGCCCTGCCCAGCCCACTGACTGAAAGATAATGTTGTGTTAGGAAAGAAATCCAGCTGTCGTGGAATTCCTCAGAGGACAAATCTGATTGACATCTCAGCATCCTCCTCATGTTTGGCAGTTCCAATAGCATAAGATATGAGAGTCAAATCTTAATAACCCTGTCTTTCAGGCATGCTTCCATAATGTAAGGAGACACCTTGAGTACTGCGTCCAGTTCTGGGCCCCTCAATTCAAGAGAGATGTTGAGGTACTGGAACATGTCCAGAGAAGGACAATGAAGCTGGTGAGGGACCTGGAGCACGGCCCTGTGAGGAGAGGTTGAGGAAGCTGGAGTTGTTTAGCCTGGAGAAGAGAAGGCTCAGGGGTGACCTCATTGCTGTCTACAACTACCCAAAGGGAGGTTGTAGCCAGGTGGGGGTCAGTCGCTTCTCCCAGGCAACCAGCAACACACTGAGGGGACAGACTCAAGCTGTGCCAGGGGAGGTATAGGCTGGATGTTAGGAGGAAGTTCTTCACAGAAAAAGTGATTGGCATTGGAATGGGCTGCCCAGGGAGGTGGTGGAGTCACCATCCCTAGAGGTGTTCAAGAAAAGACTGGATGGGGCACTTAGTGCCATGGTCTAGTTGATTGGATAGGGCTGGGTGATAGGTTGGACTGGATGATCTTGGAGGTCTCTTCCAACCTGTTTGATTCTATGATCTCTCTTGAACCTGATCTTTAAAATGAATGTGATGTTATCCTAGGTGAACTCCTCAGATGAGCACTACCAGATCAAAGGATGGGCAGCTTGACCACTCAATTTATCGGTTGGACTTGGTGATCCTGAGAGTCTTTTCCAACCTGGCTGCTTCTGCGATTCTGTGACAGTCCATCAGAGTTTGGACAGGGCTCTCACATCTCCCTCCAGTCATTCAGAAGAAACAGAGACAGCACTTGGTGACTTGAGTCACCTTGAAGAAGACAAGCTTTAATTGCTCTGCTTCTCAGAAGGTGTGTGACAGTTCATGCTATCACTCCTGGCAGTACAGCATCACATGAGGGCATGTAAACATGTAAACAGTAAACATGATGTCCTGGTCATGTGGGTTAAGGAACTTCACACACACAGACTACTGGAATTTACCAGACTAGCTCAGATGGCTCAGAAATAAGATGAAGCTTACAGCAAAGCAAATTGTCCAAGTGCATATACACAATATTTACAAGTATTTACAATTATATTTGCAATTATAGGCAAGTAGAAGTAATACAGAAATCCAAATTCCCTCCTGGACAAAGAAAACTGCCCAGAGGGGGCTCAAAGCTACCCCTCTCTTTCTCCCTCTGCTTTTCCCAGACAGACAAACAAAACAACCAGCAGAGGCTAACAGAAACAACATAGGCAAGATTAATGGAAAGATATTAGAGTGGAGTTAAGAGGGAGCAAGTAGATCCAGTGACACAGACCAGAATGGGTGAGATTATTTACATTTTGGCTTTTTATCCCTCTCAGCAAACCATGATAAAGACTTCATCATTTTAATTATTATCGTGCTATAGACTCCATCATTATTTTCTTTTCACAACCAATGATCTAATTTATCTCATTAAAATATTCCAATTAGCCTCAAACCAGCGCACCTGGTTTAAACCATTACATGCATTAAAAGAATGACACATCCTACCTTGAAGTAGTTCCTGTCCTCGTGGACAATTGGAGAAAACAAATGAAACAAAAGGCAGAGACTTCCTTTTATCTAAGGAATGAAACAGCAGTGGAGCTAGTGTTCCTATTTAGTGCCACTTCCTAATCTTAAGAGCAGATTTGGTATTTCTTCCTCCCTCTCAATCAGAGACCTCTTCTTTACTTTTATCCCTTCCTACCTGCCACATCCTTGGCTTTCAGTGGGGGATCATGTTGGTCTGAACACTTCCCTGCTGCTTTCTTTGTAGCATCTTTATGAAGAACAACGTTACAGCATTTCTCAAATGTCCCTTTCTATTTGGTTTTAGGCATTCATTCTGCAAGCTAAGACAGGATACCTCCCAGCACGGCCGCATTCATCTCCAGGCAGCAAATCCCTTAAACACATGCTTAATTTTATCCAGGCACTCAATTCCCATTGACATCAAGGGGACTTACACAAGTGCCTCACACCAAGGAGGTACTTCAGGGTTTTGCTGAATTGGGGCCTGGAAGTTGACTGAAGATGTTGATGTGAGGGGTTTTGGCTTACGTTTTTGGTTGTTCTTATAATCTCATTTTCCTTCTTAAGCACAGTAAGACCTACCTGTTTGGTTGGGTTTTTAACCCCAGGTAATCATATCATATCATACCTAAGTTACCACCTCTTAAAGACTTCATATATGTAGGGAAATATTCTGTATTAACTGTATACGTGAGCAAATCCAAGTTGTGCCAACTGCTGATTTTGAGCTGAAGTTTCACAGCCCACATGAAAAAGGACCAAGGATACCACCTGCAAGTGGCCCCCAGAGGAATGAGAAACAAGGGCCAAGGACACAAACTACAGCAGCCTGCAGAAAAACAGCTAAGCAGGAAGATCAAAAGCAAAACAAGGGGAAGGTTCAAAGCAAAACAAGGGGAAAGATTCAAAGCAAAACAAGGGGAAAGATTCAAAGCAAAACAAGGGGTGTTCTGAACAGATAGTGATGAACCAACTGTCTAGTTCCCTTACAGCTCGCTCCTTAAATGAATTAGACCCATTACAGAATTCCACAATAGTTTGTATCTGGGCGATTTGGGTCAGCTGCTTGGGGCAACAGCTTGTCCCTTAATGTTTTGGGCCAATTGCTTTTGTAATGGGCTGGCCTGAACAGTCTGTTAGAAGGGTATATAAATGCACGTTCATATTCAATAAATTGGCAGTGGCATTGCTTGGATCATATTGATCTGTGTGTGGCTCTGTCCAAGATCTCCCACCATTGGCTATGTCTCAGGAAAAAGACTTGCTACACATATACAACTTCAAGTTGTACTTAACTTACAGTTGTGCTGATGGCAAAGCCTCAGAGATTCAGCAAAAGTTTAAGTCTGCTCAAAAGTCTGACTGACATCCAGAGAATATGGTTTGGGGAGACTCCCAAAGCTTCTTTGAGCTAAAGAAAAGAACCAATGCACACACAAAACACTGAGCTCTCCTACCCAGCTAATCTGGTTAGAAACTTTCAATATAATTTTTTAATGTAACTCTTTTGTACTCTTGTTTTGTGTGTGTGAATTCTGTTAGTCCTGTGTGTGAATTATCCATAAACAAGCAGGCTGCAGATGTTGTGACAGAGCAAATAAATTTGGGGAGCTGTCACTCATTAAAATATGTGTCTACATATATTTGGAAACAAAATATTAAAAATACATCTACCTGTGTATAATTTAGGGTATGTTCCTGTACAAGCAACTCTCAACACCACAAAGTTTTTATTTGAGGGGAAGTGTCAGTGTTAATTTCCAGAGGACTCCTGGTGAACAAAGATCCCTGGAGGTGTTTAAGGTCAGACTGGATGAGGTTTTGGACAGCCTGATCTAGTATGAGGTGTCCCTGCCCATGACAGAGGCACTGGAACCACACAATCCTTATGGTCCCTTCCAACCCTGACTGATTCTATGATCTCACCAAAAGCATCACCACAAGTATGAAATAAGTTTGAAGTGTGCTACAATACCACAAACCCCACAGAGGGATCTGGAGGAACTTCAGCCAAAGATTTACCAGTGAAATTTTTGAGCAGAAATTCGATGGGATTTGGAATTCCAGACCACTGAGCATCATTTGAAGTATTTCACCCCGTTTAGTGATCTTTTCTTAAATCAGATGCACTCCCAGCATTATAGAGAAACAGTCAGATGTGTGTGACTGCACAAATGCTTGGGAAGAACAGAAAGGGAGGAGCTCTACGCTGTGGGCCAGGGTGGCATTTAATATTAAAATTATTTTATTGCTTCCAATCCACTTGATTTTTTGGGCAAGCAATCAAGCCAGGCGGATTTATATTAGCAGAAGGTTTGGCCTTCACTTTTCTTTTGAACTGTCTCTACTGGCTGCAAGTCAAGATGTGTCTTGGGCATTGAACGTGGTAAGGAGCCAAGATTGCAGGTTCAAAGATTTTTTTTTTTTTTGTCTGCTTGTGGTTTGTTGGATTTTTTTTTTTTTTTTTAATCTTCTTTTGGAAAGGTTTAACAGCATTTATCTACTGCAAGCAAGTGGGCAGGACTTACAAGAGAAGCTTTGTTCAGCAGGCTTTGGGGGCACGCAGGCATGGTGCCTTATTTGAGTACCTCGCTTTTGTGTGAGGGATTTGTTGTTTGTTTGTTGTCAAGATGCCTCTGGGCATCAGCCCCCACTTCTTATAAAGAGATTATTTTTCTATTATTTTTTTTTCATGCTGTTCCCCTCCAGCAGCTTCAGCTGCTGCAATACTTGATGATGTTCCAAAAGGCAGAAGGATGATGCAGGGACACTGGAAAAAATTGTTGTGGCTTCAGACTCTTTTTCCTGGAGACATTTTTCTTTGAAGTGGCTTCTCAGTCCCCAAATACCAACACCTTTTCTCTGCCCTCTCTTAGTTTCTCCTAAATATCCATTTCCATACAAGATTTTAACTGCCATGGCTTTACTTTACAACTACCTGAAGGGTGGTTGTGGCCAGGAGGAGGTTGCTTTCTTCTCTCAGGCAACCAGCACCAGAACAAGAGGACACAGTCTCAAGCTGTGCCAGGGGAAGTTTAGGCTCGAGGTGAGGAGAAAGTTCTTCACTGAGAGAGTCATTCCCCACTGGAATGGGCTGCCCAGGGAGGTGGTGGAGTCACCGTCCCTGGAGGTGTTCAAGGCAGGTTTGGACGTGGCACTTGGTGCCATGGTCTAGTCTTGAGGGCTGTGGGAATGGGTTGGACTTGGTGATCTTTGAGGTCTCTTGCAACCTTGCTATACTGTGTGATACTGTGATACTTGTGTCCACATGGTCCCATACTACCTGTACTAGACCCTGCAAAACAAAGAAGGATCAGGAAGCCCATCCCTTCTGGCAAAGCCAGCCCTGGACAACTAAGTTTCTTGGCACTTTGATGGAAATCACAAGGACTTTATTTTCTCCATAATAGCTGGTTTTCTCCTTGACCTGGGAACTGACCTAGTTCCAGCATCCAAGCCTGACTCCTTCAATGGACCACACAGCCCTTCACAAATCCTAGTGCCTAACTGGTCTTTAGAAAGTGAAAGGAAGATCACTGAACAGGAGGACTAATTTGAAAACCACAAGTAAGAAATACAGAAGATGCCACTAGGGTAATCTCAGGGTAAGAGTACAAAGAAGTATATGAAGACAAGGAGGGGGGAAAAAAAAAAATCATATTACAAAGTCCTATTTCTCATCTCAGTGGGCACAAGGTGTGAACTAGACAGGTTTATCCTCTGAGCAGGTGAAGGACTGAAGCAAAAGCGTGAAGCATGAGTTCCAATGGCATGAGGCATTTCCAAGCTGTCCAAAAACCCATCGCTAAATCCAAGCTGTTCTGATTCACTGGTACATGAATACAGAAATAGCTTGTCTGGCACCTCTCTGCTTTCTTCAGGATTACAGTTCTAAAAGGACTATGCCTGGAAAAATGTCAACAGCTCTCAGTTTGCTAAGGCAGAAACATTTGACACAAGGCTTGTTAACACATTAGAAAAATAAATAAAATTCAAGGGGAACATGAATTTGGATCCAGTACAGCTTCCTAGTTTATATCTTAAACTGGTGTGGACTGGCATCTCATTATCAATTTCAAGGAAATCACACTCAGCTGGGAATCAGACATAGCCCCTTTATCACTGGCCATAACTGAATTTCAGGATGCATCTCAGGAATCCAAAAAAATGCCACATCAGCAGGTTTACACAGGGTAGATAAATAAAAGCCTAATGGGAGTGATAGGTTATAACTTGTACAAAGAGATCACTGAAATACATGAAAAAAGCCACATTAGATTGCTTCATAAAAATCAAACAGTGACACCATTCAGAAAAAAAAACCCAAACAACTCAAAAGTTATCTTGAGACACTGCACTAAATCTAGTGATGGATGTGCTGATAACTCAATACTTAGTTTTGTGTCACCACTGTAAATCAGAGGTCATTTTTCAAAAGTCTGAATGTTATTCTTTCTTGGTCCATCTTCAGCTGAGGGTTCTCAGCTCTAATGGCAAGACTAAAATTTATAGCCCAGAACTTCAAGTTGATTCTTGTGCTAGATGGAAGCTTGTCTCCAGAGGTTAGGCTCACATATTTCTTATTCTCACAGATACTTGGAAGTTTTCAAGGAAGTCTGAGATTGCCAGAAAGCAGAACAAGGCAAAACTGAGTAGAACATGGGGGGGAAAAAAAAGAGATAAGATTTATTTTTTAATTAAGTCTTATCTTCGTCATGTAAATTCTTCTTTCTAAAAAAGCAGTCTTGTTCTTCACTACCAGACCAACACTCCAGAGCCCTCAGATGTCCTTGTGATGTCTGGTACATAAATCTATCCACAGACAGAAGTCACTGAGTCAAATTTACTCCCACCAGCTCATCATGCAACCCTAGCACATCAGAAAATCCACTTAAGGCTTCTAGTGGTGCAAAACATAATCCAACACTTTCCCTTCTGATCCAGATATTTTAAGGCTTGTCAACATGAAGATAATTAAGATTAGTTGATTACAAGACATCAAAGTGACTGCATGCAATTAAATAAACATTTGCCTGCATGAAAGCTGTGATTCAGGTGTAAGTGGCTCTACATTGAAGATCTTGGTTTAGCAGTCTGAGGTCACTTTGCACACACAGACTTCACACTTTGAATTGATTCACTCTTCCTGAATCAAATCAGCAAGACATTAGTTTCTTTAACATCTTCACCAAAAGGATGTGTCAGTCTCTGAGAACACTTTGAAATTTGTCACAGACGTGTAACTGAGAGAAGTGCTTTAGTCTTTACTGTTGACATGAATAAAGAGTTTGTTGCTACCTATTTGAAACACTGATGCAAAACACTGTGAACAGTGAAATGCATTTCTGTTGGTTGGAGAAGCAATCTAAAACTGGAGTCAGCAAACACATCAAGATGAAAGACAAGGAGGAAAACAACTTCACTAACACTGCATGGAACAAGTCCATATAGAACTCTTTTGCACTTTACCAACCTACTGCACCCTATCCAGGATTAAAAAAAACTCAAACGAACAACAACAACAACAACAAAAACTAAACAAGCAAGCAAACAAAAACCCAACAACAGACCACTGGAACAGGTTCCCCAGAGAGTTTATGGAGTCTCCTTCTCTGGAGACTTTCAAGGCCCGTCTGGATGTGTTCCGCTGTGACCTGAGCTAGATTGTATGGTCCTGCTCTGGCAGGGGGGTTGGACTCAATGATCTCTTTGGGTCCCTTCTAACCTCTGACATCCTGTGAGCCTGTGAATAGAAACCCCACAACCCTCACCCACCCCAGCTCTGCAAATGTGACTGCAACACTGATCATGGCTGCCTGGATGTCTCAAAAGTGGCACACAACTGATCAGACCAGCTAGGCTGGAATTGTTGTCCTCAGTGTCTGCTTACAAGATGTGCATAATGTGTTAATGAAAAGTTAACTTGCAAACCAACACACCATCAGCTTTCTAATTTACTTCTCATCATTGAAACCAATGTTGTAGGTCTATTTAACAAGCTCAGCACCTGTATAGTTGTGTCCTCCCAGTGGTAGATGAGATGGAAGGAAAAGGTGCTCATCATTACCAACTCCCTTCACATATCTGAATTGCTCAGGTTTTTTTTCCCTTTGTGCAAAAGGAGAAGTGCAGCCCACAGCACATCCTGAGAAAACTGATCTAAGGATTTCATGGATATCTCACGTTAAAAGAATCAGTGGACTGAGCCCAAGGTTTGTGTTATATGCTAACGTTGGTGTTCTGAAGAGCCTTTTCAAAGGCAGCCATAGCTTTACCAACCCTTTCTAAAGGCTGAGTTCTGGTAACAAAGGCTGCCACTGTGTGGTCAGTTTTTTTAGCATTCAGGTAAACACAATAGACTTTTCCTTCTTTATTCCCTCACTTCAAGTGGGAAACTGCAAAGCAAGTTGTTTCATCTTGTTTCAGTGATGACCTGGATGCATGAACAAATCAAGGCATTACATACACAGCAGAACAAACCAAATCCTCAATGCTTTGTGCTCAACACTGTCCTCAGATATGTCTCTGCAACCTGCTGCCACCAGTTGAAACAGACTAAAGGAAAATGAGATGCATTTTGCTTCTGCCAGAGAGGGCAGGGAGCTGGGAGAATGCCAGCAGGTAGGAAAAGGATCCTAGCTCAGCTTCCTCGGGTTTCAAGCTTGAGATACCATTAGCATTTCATGGGCATTATTTTGTAAATGTCTGGGCAGTGCTGATGTTATTGTCATTCTGTCCTGGCCATTGCAAAGGCTAAAGCAAAAGGTTCTGTTTAACTGCAATCATCCTATGTACTGACATAGCTTCAGGTTTGCCCTTCCTGTCTATGCTGCTTGTGGGAGCAAACCCCTAAGCCAGTCAATGTATACAATGAACACCAGTGGCTGCTGTTAGTTAATCTGATTTATTTAAGGCTTTCTTATAGGGACTTGTGTCTTATGTGACACTTTGCCAACAACATCAATGTGTTTCCTTTGATACCAGTACATTACCTTTGAACAAATCAACCCTAACCCAAGCCAAGATGTGATGGAAATGTGGATTCACATTAATGAAGCAGAGAAGAGGGAAAGGTTGGAAAAAATCCATTTGTGATGTTTTTTCTACATCGTAGTGATTATTGAAATGCACTTTTCAGCAGAGAAAACCCAAATTATAGAAATAATCAATGCTTCAAATCTGTCCAGTTCCAGAAGAAAAAAAAAACAAACAAATACATGTTTCAAATTACACTGACAATGTTTTCTTCCTTCTCATCAAATTGATTTGCACAATATTAAACATCTAATTAAAATATAACTATTGAATTGTTTCTCACAGGATTGTCAGGTCTGTGGAAAAGGAAGCTTCTTACCAATACAAAGAGTAAACTGTGCTGTGGCTCAGGCCTGGAGAGCAAGAGAATTTCTGTTTTAAAGGAGGGGTTGCTGAGATGCTAATTTCTCATGCTGAGCTACTAACACTTGGCTATCAAATACAGTCCTGTTAATTTAAATATCAGAAGAGGAAGGGATGCAGCAGAAAGGTATCATATGACAGGAACAGCTCCTCAAAGCTATTACAAGGTAGAGGATAGTTATGATGAGTCCACTCAGGTAAGGGGGAAAAAT
The DNA here is from genome assembly GCA_013399055.1 of Ramphastos sulfuratus. Classification (NCBI taxonomy): domain Eukaryota; kingdom Metazoa; phylum Chordata; class Aves; order Piciformes; family Ramphastidae; genus Ramphastos; species Ramphastos sulfuratus. Next base: position 321,250 of record WBNM01024550.1, on the reverse strand, counting down.
ATCCTTAATCACCTGGCAGTGCCCAGTGCTCTTACATTTCCCATTACACAACAATTCCAAGGTTCATGTTACATTCCAGTACTGTGGAGTTTAGACATTAATTACAAGCCTTTGCGAAAATGCATTCTGCAAGAATAGCATTAATGGGCTGAGCCCCTGCCAGTAGATTGTCTACTTGCCCTCTAGTGAAGAAAAGCAGCAGCTCCCACACTTTGCTACTCATAAGAAAAATCTGCTTCTTGATTGCAGAAAATTATTGTCAAATGCATTTAAAACAACAAATCAGAAACAAAAGCTAAGCAGTGTGAAAGAGGTGAAAAATCAAGAACTTAAGCTGTATGGAGGGAAAGCAAAAACATGGTATCTACTCCAAATTGAAGCCTCAGTTGAGGGGTCACTGTTTGTATAACCAAGCCAAGGAGCTTGTGGTCTTACACATCAGATACCTGCCAACAAACCTCAGGAAATGAAAAGGCTCCTGTGACTTCAGTGGGCTGTGTTGTGATACAGAATATCCACTTGTTGGCTTCAAATGGTGGCACCTGAGGCTCTGGGCAGCACTGGAAGGAATAAATCTGCATACGTGGTCCAGCGAACCCAGAAGTACTTGGCATCTGCAAATGCCTGTGTGCCTTCACTTGCAGAGCCACAGAGGGGGTGGCCCATGGCTCCTCAGAAGCCCATTTGGTCAGCCTCCATGTGCCAACACAGCAGGGCCCATCCCTGTGTCTGGTGTGAAAGAGAGGACTTGTACTGCAGGTCTTTGTGCTCACTGGAGTGGGAATCAACTGAGACAACAGGAGGGCAGAACTGAGTCTCAAATAAGTACTACACTGCACCTTCACATCTAGCCTTAATCCAAATCAGCTTTCAGTGTGAATTGCAATATTCTGACCACTGAGGGGACCCAGAAGGGACAGCTAAAATTTGCCCCTCTGTATTGCTTCAAATAACTTGTCTTTGAGTCCAAACCCCAGAGACCAACAAATATACTGGAATAAACAAATGTTAATGTGCTCGTTCTTGCTGGTTAATTAATAGTTTTTCTCAGAAACCATTTGGTGAATTATTTGGATGATGAATTGTGCTTTGAAAGGGTTTTGCAGTTGCTAATAACACCATTCTGTCTTCCTGTTCCACAGCTGGTTTTATTAATAGAATCCTTTCATAGATGAGGGCTGATCTGCAAGAACATTCACTAAAATAACATCCAGAAATAAAATATAACATATAGGCTGTCCTGAATCCCTAACCTCTAAGAAGCACTGCTCTGTTTTAGGAAACCATCAGCGTGCTGCTTGAAACTAAAAGGAGATGGACTGCTCTCAGGAGCACAGAACCTGGCATTCTTGTGAGATGCTCCTGCGAGTTCTCTAATTTTCCATAAACCAGCAGAGTTTCTAACAAGGAAAAATTCACTTGCTCTATCTCTTATTGAACTTTATGAAGTCTAATGGGTTCTACTGATACATTTTCACTTAATTGGCTCTAAGATGTTACCTCATTATTAGTTGAGCTGCAGGCATTCATACCTTCTTGGAAAGGTAAATTGGCCCTAAACCCAGAGAATTACTTCTTTAATTAGGCTGAATTGATCAGAAAGGCTACAAAGATCGCCTGCATTAACTACAAATCAGCACATGTACCCTGCCTAGAGTCTGGGAGTGACTAATGACCATGGAGGCCTTGTCTTGTAGCACCCACTAGTGTGAGACCAAGTTACGAGATGGTCCAGCAAGGGCATCCATCTAGCAGTCCACAGACTGCAACCACACTTAGTTGAAATTTGTTATTGTAATGAACTGAACCTTCTCAAAGTAACAGATGCCAGGAGGGAAGGATGTTATTTGGATTTCCAATACCAGCCAAACAGCCTCAAGCTTGGAGCCAAAATTCTGTCACTCTGCTGCTCCACAGAGTGTCTTGTTTATGGACTTTCATTACTTACCCAGCTTTGTAAACCACTCATTCCAGAACTCCCAGTGGTATAAGCAACTTATAATCACTTGCCATCAGCTGTTGTATATTATGTACATTAGTAAGGTTCCCCATGGAAACATAGCATAATAGAAGCTGTTTGTCTTATTTTTCCCAGTAAGAAAGGAAAAAAAAGTAAAATAAATAAATATTTCTGCAGAAAAAAAGCTTCTGACTATATAAAAATTAATAAGTAGGCACTAAACGTTTCCATGCCAATAACAGAGCAGGGTAATGAAAAGATAATCAATGTGGTGGTACCTGGCTAACTTAATACATGTTCTGGGAGGGATTTGAAAAATGGCCTCAGTGTTCTTGTCCTATTTTCAATGACATCTCTGCTTCAAAGTTGCTCAGGTGATCTTGAGGATTCTTCCTTTTCAGTGCTTAACCTCTGCCATCAGACAGCTGTAAATGAAAGCCGAAACATGACGGCATGGAGCACGCAGAAGCCACTGCTGTTTGCATGGTGTCAAAATGCATTTTAAAAACTTTCCTGTTGCTTCATTAATTCCAAGTTCCACTGAAAAACAGTCCTTAGTTAGAATACAGACACCCCTGCTTGCAAAAGCTCATAAACCAATCTCAGTTATATGCTAAACATCTGTACTCTGTATTCTGTTACAGCTATAAATCTGTGTTCTGCTCCTCTGCAAACCAGTATTTATCTTTGTTGTTCAGTGCACCTCTGCACACTGGAGAATTCATTAGGAAAATGACACAGTCACGCAGTGTGGCTATAAATTAGTGTTCTGCCCAAGGAAATGCTAGTGATTTTGCATGGCAGTCCTGGATTTGCATGTTTGCCACTTAGCTTAACCATACTACTATAATGCACATCAAGGAATATCCTGAAAAGCTGAGTCTGCAGCCTTACTAAAACTGTATTCTGGTCATATACTATACCTTCACAGAATGTCAGTGAGAAAAATGCCCCCAAACCAACCTATCAAATGGCTTGGATCTGACCAAGCATTAAAAAGACAAAAAAAAGCCCAAAGAAGAGGTAAATTTTGTAGCTTCCTGTCTTTAACATTTAAGTAAAGAACAGCAAGGAGTGAACTTTTTAGCTGATATGCTAAAGGCTTAAAGGGTAAAGTAGTTCTTCTCTTTCCAACAGTTTGAGGGATGGACTTGGCATGCTACATCCAACCAACCCACAACCACAGAGAATGCTCCTTGCAAAATAGGTCAAGCAAATTGGGGTAAATGAGTTTATGCTGTCAGGTAGCAGCATAATAAAAATCACAGAATCAACCAGGTTGGATCATCGAGTCCAACTTATCACCTAACCCTTCTAATTAACTAAACCATGGCACTAATGCCTCATCCAGTCTCCTTTTAAACACCTCTAGGGACGGTGACTCCACCATCTCCCCAGGCAGCCCATTCCAATGAGCAATCACTCTTTCAGTGAAGAATTCCTTCCTAATGTCCAGCCTAAACCTGTCCTGGTGCAGTTTGAGACTGTGTCCTCTTGTTCTGTCACTGGGTGCTTGGGAGAAGAGACCAACCCCATCTGGCTACAACCTCCTTTCAGGTAGTTGTAGACAGCAATGAGGCCTCCCCGAGCCTCCTCTTCTCCAGGCTGAACACCCCCAGCTCCCTCAGCCTCTCCTCACAGGACTGTGCTCCAGGCCTCTCACCAGCCTTGCTGCCCTTCTCTGGACATGTTCAAGCACCTAAAGGACAGAGCCAAGGCTTCTGTGAACATATTCTAGCACAACCACACCACTTAAGCTAGCTTAACCATTATCATAGCACAGCTTGAAAGTGCAGATTCCTGGAAGAGTAGAAGCAAACAGAAAGTCCCTGAGCTGGAAAGAAAGAGAAAATGCAGAACTCCAGCAGGACACCAACAACACTCTGGTAAAAGCGATGGGGGAAGAACACTCCTGCAGGAACTAATATAAGGGATCAGAGTCGGAGGGAAACTGGGAAAAATGTTATACCAGGAGATGAAAGACAGGAAAACACAAGAAGGGCCTGCTACCTGCAAACCTTGGGGCATGCTATCTATGAGCTGCAGGTGCCTTGTCATTTACAACCATGACAGGGACATCCCTTCTGTCATCGCCCAGCAATAAAATCTTAAAACTGTATGTTGGCTTTAACTAGCTTGCAATCAATTACTGCAGGAGAGCCAATTGATCACATCTAATGATTAGGCAGATAATTTGCTTCATATTTCCATTAACGAGCCCAACGGGCGTGATTAATTGCCACAGGGGGTAGAATTTCGGTACGGATAGTGGGGAACCTGCTTTGTAACATTGTGAATTGCATTACTGTTAATGGAATTTTAACAGCCAAATCCCCTGTAGATCACTTAGAAAAAATTACCCCTTAAGGTTAAAGGGGATTTCATTAATAGTATTCTAGGATGCTCTGATTTAAAAGTACTGTAAGCCTCCAGTGTCGTGTAGAAATATGCATCCTACTGGCTTTTGCATATCCCTCGTTATTATATCTATCACATTACCCTTCTCAAATGGAATTTCAAAACACAACTCAGCCGATTGAAATGTAAGGCACATTAAGGGTACATTTTCTCCAAGTTATTCAAGGAGATTTATCTGCTAAATTCCCATTAATATTAATGGGAATTGCCCAGCTCCATTGCTAGACGCTACTCTGAAAATGAACCCCAACAGTAATTCATCAGGCTTCTTGATTCCCACATCCAGCACAATGTATAGCACTACACGAGTCTAAAATTTGGACTAGAGATCTAGATACCATGTTGTCATGGTTAATGACATCTAACACTTCATCTTGCAGTAGTCTGAGATGTAGACAGTCTTATAAATGACTTTCTGGAATGTTTGACATCAAAAGCCAATACATGGATGTCACTCGAAGCTAGCTAAAGGATATGTAGAAAAATATTAAGCTGTCACTCTGGAGTGCCTTACTGACTGTCAATCACAAAGAAACACTGCTGACAGAGTGCTCTATTGTTGAGCAGCCAAGTTGTCAGAGAGTTAAATTCTGCCTGAAATGCAAGGTTTATGTGCTCTGGAAATCAAGCTGCATTAAGATGGACACCCAAAAGAGTCACCTTTTAAATACACATGAAACACACATGACACCTGCAAATACGACATAGTGTCTCAGACTGATGCGTCCAGTTCTGGTGTCCCCAACATAACAAGGACACAAAACTATTGGAGCAAGTTCAGAGGAGGGCCACAAAGATGACTGAAGGGCTTGAACAGCTCTGCTATGAGAATAGGCTCAGGGAGAAGGAGTTGTTCAGCCTAGAGAAGACTCAGGAGGGACCTTAGAGTCACCTTCCGACATGTGGAGGGAGCCTACAGGAAGGCTGCAGAGGGACTTTTCCTAAAGATGTCTAGCAATAGGATGAGGGGGAATGGTTTGAAGCTAAGGGAGAGTAGGTTTAGACTGGATCGTAGTGAGTTTTTCAGTACAAGGGTGGTGAGACTCTGGAATAGGCTGCCCAGGGAGGTTGCGGATGCCTCCTCCCTGGGGGTGTTCAAGGCCAGGCTGGATGAGGCCTTGAGCAGCCAAGTCTAGATGAGAGGTGTCCCTGCCCACGGCAGGGAGGTTTGAGGAGATGATCTCTGAGGTTACTTCCCACCTAAGCCATTCTATGGTACCACTCATTTAGATTTGGCTGTTTTCCAGTTTACAAGCAATTCACAAATTGAGCAGCATTTGCACAAATTCATGCATTGCTCATAATTAAGTTTCTGGTCATTTATTAACATATGACTGTGACTAATTATTAAATAGTTTGATTCTGGCCAAAGTCATCCAGAAGTGCATTTAATCCTTGCTCAGCTGGCTGAAACTCTTCACCCAGGGAAATGAGAATGACTGAATGTCAGCAGTATCACAGCATGTGCATGGACTCACTCATTTAAGCTCAAACAAGACCATTCAGTGAAACCACAGCTTTGCATGCAGGCAATCACTCTGTGCATATCCATTTAAGTTGTTCAAATCCTGTTACACTGAACATCCATATGAACTGGTCCCTAAGACACTCTTCTGTAACATTTTACTGATGCAAACCAATACAAACGCCTAAGCGATTGCTTTAAAACAAACTAAAAAGACACTTTGATGTTTCAGTTCAAAGTTAAAGAAGAGACTGACTGGATCAAACAACATTTGGCACAGTTAGTGTCAGTCACAGCTTGATGCCACCACAGCCAAGTTGCTGGAAAAAAAACCTGACTAGTCTGGGAATACTCTTTGCACATAAGCTGACACATCCACATTAATCAACCAAATCAACCTGCCTAGGATATCAAGTAGTAATTAGCATTAATTGTCCCTAAACAATTTGTATGGATATGAAGAGGGACCCACTTTGCCCATCTCTGACAATATCCAGCTTTTATGGCTACACGTAAGGGCATTGTAAGAATTTTAAATATTCTTTATTGTTCCACTTTTACACTCTAGNTAGCCTCAAACCAGCACAAGCTGTTTTTATAGTAAAGCTATGTCAACGTTAGGCAATCTGATTCTCATCTAGTGTGGAGCCTCTAGATCTATTTCATCATGCTGGTGAAAGGGAATGTTGAATTCTTATTAGCAGGACATTTTACCTATTTTATCCAATTACCTGGGGGGAAGAAGGGATGAAAAGAAGGAAAGCAGCACTGAAAACAAAATGACCACACAGAAAAATACCAAAGTAATAGTGGGGTCAATCAAAGAAAACATAACAGGAGTAAGGGATATAGCAGACAAACCCCAGAGCAAGACTACTTCTTGAGACCATGAGGATTTCAGACTTCTCCATGCATCCAAACCTGGCCCTGCTTTGACCCATTGACCTGATACTATTTGCATCCACATCTGGGCTCGTTTTCTGAGGTCACTATTTCAAACATGAATTTTTTCATTCAAATGCATGGCACCTCTAGGAGTCCCTACTCCATCCTTCTGGATGCAGAGATGAAGTCAAAAGAAAGCTCTATAACCAATTTCTCTACTTTTCCTGAGTTAATTTCCATTCAAACCAAAACATTTCCTTCACATTGCATGTGGCAGACAGGACCCTTAATTACTTGTTCTTGCTATTAAAATGCAGTTTTTCTGCTCTAGGTAATAGCTTTTCTCTTCATCTAGTCTAGGCTTTTCCTCTTCAGTAGGAAACTCCTCAAGCTTCTAACACTTCCCTTACTTCAAACTCTCATTGTGAAAGACATTTATGAGCTTTCCTGGGATTTGCCTAGGCACTTAAGTTGTCTAGCATCCACAGCAACATTGAGCTCCTAAGCCACTGAACATAAAGACCTGGTGGATCTGAGGCAGAAAAGGTGAAGGGAAGGAAGAGTGATGAAAAATAAGAAGACATACTGACAAGAGCTGAAAATAAAAAGGTGAAGAAAAGGTCTAAATGCTTACTAGAAAGAAAAGATACAGGAGCGAAAGAAAAGCTGAATGTCCTCCCTGCACATCTCAAGGTGATTCAGTCCTGTTGATGTGTCTCACACCCTTGAGTTACAGCTACTCTCCACCACCCTCACAAAACAATTCTTTTCTTGCCAGCAGAATGCAAAAAAGATGTCCAGACTCCAAAGACTGCCCTAGAGAGCATGCAGAGTGCTGCTCACATACCATACCTGCCTTCCAGGGCTGAAAGCTGAACAAAGTCAAACATGTACCTCCCTCTGCATCTTATTTTCACAGTACTCATCCTGAGGCCTGGGATACAACCTGTGTGGTTACATTTACACCTTCCTTACTCCTGGTTTGGTTCTGTACATTGGAACACTGCCAGGCAGAACTGGCAGCAGATTTATTGTTAATCCCAGAGACTGTTGTGAAAGCATCTAGAGATAAACAGGGATGTGGTTAACAGTCAGCCATTCACATCTAGACTCTTCATGCCCTTCATTACCTGTGTTGGGCAGGAGATAGCAGCACCAATGGCAAAAAAAAAAAAAATTGGATACAAATAGTCTTTATTGAGGCCCTAATGTGTCTGTATTAACAGAAAAATACTGCATGAAGCCCTCATCAAATGATAGAAGCAGAAATTAAAGCACAAAAAGGAGAGTGTTAATATGTCAGAGCTTCAATAATGTGGCAACAAGTGCAGAACAGCACTGGATTTACCAGAGCTCATTTTGGAAACAAGTGCCATTCAGATGTGTAGTAAATTAGACTCAGTGCCTGCTGTGTCTCAGCACTCAGAGCAGAACTCCACCCCACCCTCACCCCACACACTAGGAAGGCATAAACATCATTCAGAGTGGGCTGGGTACTCCATTTTGCCAAATGTCACCATTTAAAGTGGTCAATATGCAGCAGGTTGAAAGATTTATCATGCAGCCTCTAGCAGGCTCATAGATTCTGGTTTGTTATTTAAGAGTTTTCTGGTTTGGTAACTCAGAGCAAGTATCTAGGAGGGTGTGAACATTCAGCTAATGCTACCACAGGAAAGCTTTTCCCCATCTTTATTTTTATTTTTTTTTATCCAAAAGCTAAGGAAAAGATTACAGGATCTTTAAACTACCCTTTAGAGATGCAATTCACTCAAGTTATTATATCACCACTCCCCCTTCCTCTTGCTGATACATGTGCCTCCATTTCTTGCTTTATCTGTGTCTCAACTCCTTGCTAAATTTGAGGCCAAAAAGCTAGCTTGCACTATCCTTCCCTATCTGCTTTCACTGGTAGAAATATTAAAAAAAAAATAAAATCAGTGCTTCACAAAGTATGCAGAATCAAAAATTTTGTGTGAAGGTCTAAAACATCTTAATAAGTGCTAGAATGGGCTGCTTTGAAATGCCTTTGACATTTGACATGACAGGAAATGCTGCTTCGGTAAGATGGACAACAGGCTATGCTTAATTAAAAGAGGCAGAGGGACTGGAAGGGAAGAGAAAGTAGCTTATATCACATTTGCAAATCACTATGTCCTCCTGAAGAGATGCTGAACACAGATTAATAAGGAACAAGAAAAATGAACAACATCTCCCTTAGCAATTACTTTTGCTGTGCTTCCTGCTGAGGAGAGCCATGAGCAGTCTGGGTCAATGAGAGCACTTACAATGCAATGAGCTGCTGGGCACAGGATGACACAAATCTGGGTCCAAACTCTGCTTTCTAAGACTTACTTCCACTGTATGACTCTAGAAGTAAAATGCATTGACCCTCAAGTTTAACAATGTCCTAGGAAGGAGGAAAGAGAATGTTTGTATTGCCTGCTTGGCAAAGTAGGAAAGTCACTGAACTGATCCAGTTTATACTAGGTCTGGCCTAACCTTTTAGGTGCTCAGTGCAGAGCACTCAGGGCTTGGCTCCATGATCCAGATCTCTTTCCTCTCCAGGGGCAGGTCAAGCTCATTTAAAGCAACAGGTGCTTTCAAAATGGCTCTGCTAAGTCCTGTCCTTCTCTTCCAAAAGATTTCTGCCAGAGCTTGGTTTGACAGGGCCCATTCTACACCGCTCCCCACCATGAGCAAATCATTACTCACAGTGCCCTGGGAATCATTAAGTTGCTTTGTGAAATGCCTACGTTGTACCTGCACTTAGCCTGCAACTGCCTCTGTTCATCACTATCTCCACACCCTTGCTTCTTGTCTCATAGAATGGATTTGAGTGGAAGGGATCTTAGACATCATCTACTCCAACCTCCCTGCTATGGGCAGGGATGCATCTCAGCTACACTCAGCTGCTCAAGGCCTCATCCAGTTTGGCCTTGAATGTCCTCAGGTAGGCGGCATCCACAACCTCCTTGGGCAGCCTGTTCCAGAGTCTCACCACCCTTGTACTGAAATACTTCTTCCTAAGATCCAGTCTAAACCTCCTCTCCCTTAGCTTCAAACCATTGCCCCTTGTCCTGTTGCTAGACATCTTTACGAAAAGTCCCTCTCCCTCTGTAGCCTTCCTGTAGAATTCCCTCAGCTATTAGAAGGCAGCTCTAAGATTCTCCCCAAGTCTTCTCTTTAGGCTGAACAAGCTCAGCTCCCTCAGCCTACCCTCACAGCAGAGGTGTTCCAGCCCTTGGATCATCTTTGTAGCTCTCCTCTGGATTTCCCTATCTCTCTTATGTGATTTCTTATCTAGAGTTTCTTAGGGGGGTTGTTGAGGATTTTTGGAGATTGTTTTATTTGGCTTTTTTGTTTGTTTGCTTTGTGGTTGTTTTGTTTTTTTTAAAGATTCCTATCAGCCTTTTTTTTTTCCTTTTCCATAGGTTAAGCCTGACATTGCTTATACACACACACACACAATTCAGATGTCATTGACATCCAGGGAAGCAATGCAAGGCAAAGCAGTGTATGTGGTGAACAGAATAATCACCTAATGAAATTTCTAAGATGATGGAGGCAGTTCAAATAATATAATAATATTGAACTATTAGTTCAACACACAACAGTTTACTACAGTTGACTGAGAAAATAAATGCATTATTGGCAAGCCACTGGACACACTGAGTCCCAAAGACAGAACTCCAGGCACGTTAAGATTTCAGTCTGACAAAGGAAGATGTCAACAATCCATAGCCTGCTCTCAAAGGGATGACTTTGGAGGTGGGGGCTTTATCCAGCTCTACAGACAGCAGATCACAGAATCTTGCAGCAACAGATCTTAAAAAAAAAAATCTTTGCAAACAAATGGATTCATGATAAAGCTTAAGGCAAAGATGTCCTCAAAAAGTAGCTGAGTGTAAAATAATCTGATTTGCTTTCTGAACTTCCATTGCCACCTGTTGTTTTCACAGAATCACAGAATGTCAGGGACCTCGAAAACTCATCCAGTCCACCCCCCCCCGCCAGAGCAGGATCACCTAGAGCAGATCACACAGGAACACATCCAGGCAGGGTTTGAATGTCTCCAGAGAGAGAGACTGCACACCCCCCCTGGGTGACCTGTTCCAGTGTTTCCTGGAGGTGTTGTGCCTCCTTAGTGGCATTTTGCCTTGGGAGTTTGGAATCTAATTTTAAACAAAATTTCAAGAGATAGTACATGATTAGCCAATTCCTAATTGCTAGGTCAACCTAAACCTTTAAGGACGAGCAGCAGATAGAGATTTTGAATGTGTCTATTAGAGAGCTGACACCTGACTGCATAAAATATATTTAATAGCTGAATCAATTAGATCCAGGCCTACAGGGGGAAAAGTTACTGAGGTGATATTTTAATAAAAGTCCACAGAGGATCATCACGTACCTAACAGATATGCATTAGCTACTAATGCCTCTGTTCTATGGGAAGGCAACGTTTCAGAGATCAAGGTAGATAATAGGCAAGCTGAGAGGGAAAATTCAGTTGTCTATTTTGGTCTGGTTGTTCATTTGATGGAGGCAATGCTTTTTTTTCAGACTGGTGTGGGGTGGGTTTTGGCTTTTTTTTTTTTTCTTTTAGTAATGATTTCTGATCTCTAGAAGAGAGTTAAATAATGCATCAGCAATGAGGCTAAGGATGTATCATTTCTGTGGATGCTTTAAAGAAAACAACAACTTGTCACCGTGCCAAAAGGCTTAGTTATTTGTTGTGGATCGTTGTAGAATCTGCAAAACATCCCAGCTTCCTCTCAAATGCCACAGAACAACTGGCAAAAATGTTTTTTGATCAGGAATTAAATGTAAGTGAAATTTCAATTTGCCAGGAAAGCAGCATTTAAGCTGCACATGTGGATTAGTAGGGAGGGAGCAGAGCAGTGCAATGTATACAAATCACGCAGCTGTAATTGAGCAGGGGAATCTATTCTCACAATAGTATATTGCATGGCACAAAATAATATCCCCGAGGGGTTCATCTTTTGGTTTACTCTGAAGATTTAGAGGTTTACCTTATGAGAATTAAGGTTACAAGATCTGAAAACAACAGGGTTTGAGCAGAAGTACCGGAAGCGCTTTTGTACATGCAGAAAAAACATCCTCAATAATCTGTACAGCCTTTTTGACTGAAGATACTTTGACTCTTATGAGCAAATCTCTCCTCATTTCACCTGGCATGTGTTCAAGAAACCCTGATTCTAGAAATACTGAAGCTTTTCTTTCATCTATTTACCTTAACAGCATCTTTGCCCGATTCCTAAGTCTAGCACAATGCTTCCCTGGACCTAAAAATATAATCTTCATTCTCTTCCCAAATGCCCTGTAAATATTTTTTTCCCCCCCTATAAACACCAGTAATCAGAAAAGCACACATTTTGAGGCTTGAAGCCACCTGCCTGCATTGGCTAATCTTTCAAGAGCTTCTTTATTGTTCTCAAAATCCTTCTTACTAGGCAATCTGCTTCTTACCACTCAGCATTGTGGCTGACCCTTTCTTCTGTCAGCACACCTCATTTTGCCATCCTTTTTTCTGTTCCAGACACCCTGATCACAGAGTGTGTGATGGAGCCTTCTCGCTCTCAACCTCTGCCTACCTAACTCTATTTCTACACAAATGTAAGTAAAAATCCTTTGTTGCAACCTGTTCCATTCTAATGCTACACATTTATTGAGGCTGTATCAGTTTGTCACAGAACCCAAACAGTTTGGCATATAAACAACAGATCTATAATAGTCCCTTTAAAATTATACATCTACTATTGGTTACATATAGCAACGGGACAATTTATGTGGAAAAGTGATGGTTTTCTATATTTATAGCTAAGACAATGGAAGCTGTGCAAAAGGTTCACAATGAAAATTTAAAATTCACCTAATTTAAAGTCTGTTCTACTTTCCTTTTGGAAAATTGAGTGAATCTAAGGCAGTTTCAACGTTTAATTATTTTGCTACAAAATAGTGCACTTTCATACATATCTGCTTATTACCTACTCTGCCCTGGTGAGATCACACCTGGGATACTGTGTCAAATTTTGGGCTCCCCAGTTCAAGAGAGACAGGGACCTGCTGGAGAGAGTCCAGCAGAGAGTCATGAGGATGACTGGGGGACTTGAGCATCACCCCTACAAAGACAGAGAGCCCTGGGGCTGTTTAGTCTGGAGAAGAGAAGATTGAGAGGAGAGCTCATCAATGTCTATGAATATCTGAGGGGGGAGTGTCAAGTGGATGGGGCCAGTCGTTTTTTTGGTGGTCTGCAGCAGTAAGACAAGGAGCAACAGCTACAAACTTGTATATAGAAGGTTTCACCTCAACATGAAGAGAAACTTCACAGTGAGGGTAACAGAGCACTGAAACAAGCTGCCCAGAGAGGTTGTGGAGTCTCCTTCTCTGGAGACTTTCAAAACCTGCTGGATGCATTCCTGTGTGGACTACCCTGGGTGATCCTGCTTGGCAAGGGGGTTAGACTTGATCTCTGGAGGTCCCTTCCAGCTTCCAATATTCTGTGAAACAAAGAAAAAGGCTTCTGTATTTTAAATTGAGCATTTTTGATTAACAGTATTATGAAGTTCAGTGTTTCAGTATAAATCCAGCTATTCATCAGAGGCACTGAGGAACAGCCCAAAATGAGCACTAGTCCATGATCTCCACATGCATATAAATACACACAGGCTTCTGTACACAAACATACAGATGAGTTATCAAGATGGGGAGACAGAATGTGTGTATGATGCTGCAGAAAGAGGGTATGCTTAATTAAGGAGAAAACAGTACAGAAAAGAACATGTTTGTGACAAGAAGTCTGGCTTTCTGGGATGTCTTATATCGGAAAGCACTGTAGGACTTGAATTTAGATCTAAGAAAACAAAGTTCTTAGAGACACATGAAGTAGTATCAGAAAAAAAAACCCACTCTAACCTCAATTTCTTTTCACACACTCATTCAGCAGATGAAAACTCCTTATTTAATAATTAAGCAGTGGCTGATATTACTAATATCTATGCAAAGAAGGGAAATCAAGAATCTCAGTTCCATTATAGAAAATCATAGAGAAGAAAGCACATACTGTAAGTCATGGAAATTTCTCTGCATATCTGTGTCAGTTTCCAAGCAAAAAGTCCCTGCAAAGCAAAGAGCTGAGATGCAAATGAATCATAGCTTGACAGGGTTCATTACAGTATTACAGCCTATGAAGAGCTACTTTCAATGTCCTCTACTTTTCCTTCATTTTAGTTAGACATGTTTGGTTATGTCCACTCTAGAGGACCTGAGACCAAGCCGTTTGAAAGCCATCCTGGATTGGTTGGGCAGCTGGTGGCAAAGGCAGCCCAATCCCTCTTGTTTCATAGTGCAGGGTAACTCAGACTCCTTCTGACAAAGGAAATCAATACTTCAGTGGGAGATGTGGGCCAGCTTGGCACAGAATCTCAAATGAACAAAAGGCCTCCTCCTGCCCGAAGATCACCCCTGGAGCATTGTATCAAAACTCACCTCATTTAATACGAGCATCTGCAGAGGGCATTTCCCCCCCAGGCCTCCCACGTCCTTCTTTAACATTTACTGTTTGAGATCAGTAGTCTATGCAATTTATCGCACCTGTCAAGGCTAATTTATTCATGCGATCTGGCAGTGATCAAAAAGACCGAGATCGATGTGCCAGCAAACCCTGACATTTATTCATATTTTAAAGTCCCATTTGACCTTGAACTGCAGCTAACTGGAGCTGAACTTGTCAGCAGCTTTCTGAGGCTCACTGGGTCTGGCAGATCGACGCCTCCGGGCTAAAGGCACAGCATCAGGGCAACAAACATTTGGACTGCGATCAGGAAAGGCTGAATCACAGAGGGGTAGGGAGAATGGCAACATTAACAATACATTAGCCACAGAGCCACCAGTCAGCCCAGCACGTGCACCAGTGCAGCTTGGTTTTGCACGTTCCTCTGGTTCAACTTGCGCAGGAGTCAATGAATTTCTTGTTGAGGGGTAAAAAAATGAGGGAAAGGAGGGAAGAGGGAACATAACACAGATGTCTGNGAACTAGATGATCCTTGAGGTCCCTTCCAACCTTACCATTCTATGATTCTATGACACCCTGTGTTATCCTTAGCAGGCTGCTGCCAGACTGGCTCCACATGGATCACTCATGGGGAGTCAAGGGAAGGCAAAGCAAGAGACAGAAAATAACACAACCTTCCCTCCCTGGGTGGGGGGCAGAGAAAGCAGCTTGTGATCCAGCCACAATGGGCAAAGCAGAAGATATATCAGAAACTCTGCAACCCACTAGGTAGCTGCTAGAGCAACACAGCAAGATCAGCTGGAAAGAGACAGAAAAAAATGCTTTCAATGTGCTTTCACACTCCTACTCAGGAACAGGTTTCAGAATTAGCTTATTCCCCTTGAAGTCCACCACTCTTGTTCTCTCCTCACTCAATCAAGCCTTAAAGGAACATAGAAATTTTAAGTACAGTTCTTCTAATGCACAAATATGCTATAACCTCCAGTAATCATTTCAGGCTCTGAACTCAGAACATTTATTAGGGAAATACAGTAAAGTCAATTTAAAGTAGTTTCAACCTGGGCTCTGACATCAGATGACTCTCAAACATGCTATGAGGACATCGTTAGAGCCTTCTGCTTTGGTTTCCTCTTGGTTAAACAGCCTCATACTTATTGACCTGCTTTCCCAGAGTGTGCTAGGAATTAGGGGTGTGACATGCTTTGAAATTATTGAATTGTTTGGGTTTTTTTTTTCTGCTGATAGAAAATTATTTCTGTAAATATCAGGCAGAAGAAATCCAAGTGGTATTTTAAGTGGAAATATGCAGCTACAGTCTTACTGAAACACATAAATAGAAGATACTTGCTGCCACCAGTAGCAAAAAAAGGAAGAGATCATAAAACTCAGACAAGCTTGGGAAAACATTTCAGGGTTTACATGGAGGAGGAAGGTTAGGTGGCAACAGATGAACTTCTCATCTGTTCACTGCTTTGACTGTGCCAAGGACTGCCATTGTGCCCACAGACACACCTGTGTGTTTTCTGTTTCCGCTTAGCTGAACAGGGATCTGCTGCCCTGCTCTGTGCCCTGTTCTGGCCTCTCTATGCCAAGACTCATTCCAATATTCTCCTTCTGGGGAGAAACTGTCTCTCCTTGCCACCTTCCTGCAAGGTACCTGGCTGATAGTGCCTTTCCAAAATGTTTGCTACAAAACAAATGAGAGCTCACTGGTCTCCTTTCAGATGACATTTTCTGCCACTCCAGAGGCGACAACCTTACTGCTCCCTGGACTGTTTTGCCCACTATGATATTGTTACCATTTGTAGATGGGCAATCTCAAGAGGAAGGGTAGGAAAGCAGACTCCTGCAGATCATACAGCCAGTGAATGCTTCCCAGTCAAGTGCCTGACCTGCTGTACAACACGGCCACACTGCCTGAAGGCTTCTTTGTTGTGACTATTCTCTGCAGGGAATTAAAATCAAGGCCATTAAAACCAAGTTTATAGCAGACTTGTATTAAATCTTTTTTCACTGGTGGCCAATCTTCCACTTTCAGCAGAAAATAGTTTGTCTCTTTCATGCACAGTATTGTGTTTTCTTTCTGTGTATTGCTCACAACACAGATAATAATGTAATTTTTTTGGCATTGAGGAGTGAACCTTTGTTCAGCAA
Organism: Ramphastos sulfuratus; assembly: GCA_013399055.1. Lineage (NCBI taxonomy): Eukaryota > Metazoa > Chordata > Aves > Piciformes > Ramphastidae > Ramphastos > Ramphastos sulfuratus. The sequence goes on along the minus strand of WBNM01024550.1, from coordinate 304,837 downwards.
CACAGGTACATGCATTATTTCTTCCCTGCTCCTGGTCCTCAGCTTGGAGGTATCTGTCAGACAGGCCAGCTCAAGGTGCTTGGCTCTATTCAGATAACACTACTGCAAGGATAATTAGGAGTCAGGCATTTCTTTAGCAGACTGCAAAGCACACAGTAAAAATGTCATATTACCTCCCAAAGTTTTCTAGGCAGAATTAAACCAAACCCAAACAAATCTAAACCCCACAATGCTTTCTCTCTCTAAACTCACCACTCACTAAAGATCAACTTCCTCCTGTTCCCACAGCAAGAATGTTTCCACTTGCCCATGGTAAGGATTTACATGGCTCTGCTTAACATCATAAATAATGGTGACTTAAATGTTCCTACAAGGGTAACACATCAGCAACAGATGGCAAGTTACACATTTCAATGCTTGCAGCCCCACCTCTGCTCTCAAGACTGGAGGATCCTATAAATCTGACAGCTCATCTCTAAAGCTGAAGTACATTTTCCCCAATGAGATAGTTTGCCCAGAGAATGATACTTGGAAAAACCTTCCAGCACAAGCACACAAACAATCCCTGGCCACAGTCAAGCAGAATAGCTTGGGCTGTGGGTCTCATATTCCCTGTTTGCCTCTCCAGCACTTACCAAGGCTTCCAGTCTGAACGGGAGATCTCTGCACAGGGCACTTGCTCTGACTGCAGAAGCCTAGGCTGGAAGCACTCCTGCCATCCTGAGGGCCCTCCATACTTCTAACAGAGTCAGGTTGAACTTCTCAATCTCCCCAAACAAGAACCACCTAGGCAGCTAATCAAAAGGTCAATTAGAAAATTGGCACCTCCCTGCTCTGCGAATAGCAGGTGTCCTGAAACATTCCTGTATTTCATTTTTCAAGTGGAAAGATGATGCTTTCCACAGCACTGATCTCTTTTTTTTCTTTTTTAAAAGGGTTCTGAAAAACATTCAAAGTAGCTCAAAATAGGGGTAGAGAAACCTTTTGCCATGTGTGCTGGGACCTGGATAAGGACTGACAGCTGGGCTTCTCTAGGTGCATGACACCCTAAGCCAGGTTTTCAGTAATCACCATCAAAAGGTAGACTTCTACAGAACACTTGGAGCTCTGGATGAGTTGTTGTTTTGCAATCAAAAATATGCTGTACTCAAAAGTTTCTGACCAGCTGTGGCTCATCTTTAGGCTTTTGGTTCAGTCTCCTCATTAGGCAAGTGAAACCTATTTCAATCTCAACACAATTAGCCTAGTCAACTTCTCTTCATTTCTCCTCTCTCTCATTCAGTTCTCACTTTCCACTGCAGAGGAACCTGTGTGAGATTTAGATTAAACCTGCAGGAAAGTGGCTGAAAAACATAGCAGCAAAGACTAAGGGAGCGGTTTTTTTTCTTCAATTCTTTCATTGTTGATCTCTTTCTGAAATTTCCAGCCCTGTGCTTTTCTAATGTTCTAGCACATGAAAGAGTTTGTAACGTGAAATGTTACACTTGATGGAGCATGATGTGATATTGAAGCCAAGTGGCCAGATGCTCTTTTCTGAGTTATTTCCAATGCTCCCGCTTTAGAGAGTTTTTTTAACGGTATTCACAAGCTCTAGTCCTGTAGTTTGCTGGCAATTTCATGCTAGAACACCATGAAAACATTGTTTTCCATTCAAGGTTACAGTTATCTTCAATTTAATAAAAATAAAAAAAACCCAAACAAATAAACCTTTGCACTGTAGTTGAAAGAAATTGGAGACAGGTAGGGAGTTAGATTCTCTCCCCAGAAATAAGATCCTGCATCCCATTTAAAGTACAATTATGACTATATAAATGATCTGCTTGGAGAAAAACCCATGTAAGCTAACTTAGCTGGATTGGGCCAAGGGCCATCTTTTAACTCACTTTACACTGTTGCCATTCTCTTTTATGTGTGGAAAGACACTTTACAGACAAAATCCTCCAGCTGGAAACGTGGTGGATGTCAGACGTTTGAAACCTGGCACAGGCATTGGTTGTCAAGCTGGAATTCAGCCTGTCCTTGTCATCTGCTTTTTTATGGTTTTCTTATTTGCTGACAGCACTGCATCTCTTTGGCTCACTGCACAGAAGCAGGAGCACCAATTACTGGGAAGATACAACCCCAGAGCCAGGAGCAGAGTAACCAATGCTGCTACCAGCTTTTTCCAAGCTGTTAGTACAGTTATTGCCCCCGTGGCCCACTGGGACTGGCGGCTGCACTCTGTGGCAATGGGGACAGCAGGGGCTCATGGTGACTGTGGACACTCTGGGGTTCAGCAGCCTGGGGTTTGATGCCTTCATGAGCATCTTCACTTACAGCTAAGCCTGTCTCCTTTTCCAGACAGAATGCATTATTACTATATACAGATGTCAAGCCTAATCTCATCCAGTTTGAATCAATGAAACTTTGCTGGAATTAAAAGGTGCTGAAGAGTTAGATGGGCAGAGGACCTGGCTCATCATGTATGCACATCACCACAGAGCAGACTGCTCCAGCCTCTGTTTTGAAGAGGGAAAGGATCTGCAGATTAATGTAATCCAGGCACCACAAATTCAATCCTTTCATGATTTCTTAATGCTTGACATTACAAGCTTAACATTCTTTTACCTTAGGAAAGGCCTATACAAATGCTAAATTAAACTGGAGATGGAGAAGAGAACACCTTTACTTAGTTTATCTGGAGGATGAGACCTAGGAAATTTATCACAGAGATCTTTGCAACCTTAGCAACAGGACAAATTCCAATAACAGCAGACTGCATCCCTTACTAGGATTTTGCTTAGGCAGTGCAGACTGGTCAGAAACATTTTAATAGCATTTAACTTCATGCTGAAAATGCTGATTTATCACACTCCAGTATGAATAGGCATGTCTAAGGACAGAGTGCACTACATTTTCAGATGTCAGCAATTGTGACTTTTTGTGAACATGATTTAAGTGAGTAACCACCTTCAAACTGAAAAGGCTTTCTTTTATGATTTTTTTCATTTGAAATGAAATTAATTTATACTAAAAATCACAGCTTGGGAAAGGTCAAAATAAAAATGAGGTATTTTTGGATTTACTGAAATAAGACCTTTTGACTAACCTGTATTTTTGTACAACTTTCACTTCTATTTTACCACAGCATGTGGAGAAAAAAAACAGACTTTGAGAAACCCTCCAGAACAAGGTTCCTACTTACCTTTTAGCTCATGAATCACACAGGGTAACATGCATTGTGCAGAATTCAGAATTAAAGTTTGCTATACATAAACCTTGTGACATTTTTATTGCACCATACCAGCCCAGAATCTGCTTTTAAAACAGTCTAAATCTGGAGTCTAAATCTGCTTAGCTAAAGGTAATATAATCAGGTCGAGAACTCACTACTCAAGAATCTTCCATTAGCTTTCTGTTCAGACAAAATGTAGTTAAGCTGTTCTTTAAAAAAGTAAAGCCAGGCCATATAGCATCAGTTTGGGGAAAATGATGATTTCCATTAGGTGCAAGTTTTATTTCCTTATAAAGACATTTCAGTGTATCTGCATCACGACTTTTTGGCAGTACACAGAATATTTCTGCAAAGCTCAGAGGTGGGATTGCATTTATATATACATTACCAATGCTAGATTTCAGCTAGGCAGCTTGGCCACCATGAGCAATGTGATCACGACATCAGAGAGCACAAATGACCTGAGCTTTATCCTGTTTTCCATCCTGATGAAGATGATCAGAGGGCTGCAGCAGCTCTCCTATGAGGACAGGCTACAAGAGTTGGGGCTCTGCAGCCTGGAGAAGGGAAGGCTTCCAGGAGACCTTACAGTAGCCTTCCAGTATCTGAAGGGGGCCTACAGGAAGGCTGGGGAGGGACTATTGACTGACAAGGTCTTGCAATGACAAGACAAGCAGTAATGGGTTTAAACAGGCAGAGGGAAGATTTAGACTGGATGTTAGGAGGAAGTTCTTTCTAGTGAGGGTGGTGAGACACTGGCACAGGTTGCCCAGGGAGGTTGTGACTGCTCCCTCCCTGGATGTGTTCAAGGTCAGGTTGGACGAGGCCTTGAGTGACCTGTACTAGTGGGAGGTGTCCCTGCCTATGGCAGNTATACTTTGGGCTTGTCTGCCTGGAAACTGCTTTGAGTTTACCAGGAATAGGCACCAAATGCCTCCATGGGATAGGTTTTCTTAGCCAGCATGATACCTGCAAGTCTCCTGACAAGACTGCACTTCTGCAAAACATCCTGCCTGCCTCTCTGTAAGCCTCCCTGCTGAGTCTGCAGTCAAGAGCAACCAGAGACCAGGTCTGTCTCAGCACCTCAACTGAGAGCCTGGGAAGATCAGAAGCTTCAGCAGCTGACAAGATATCAACAGAACCCCCTGCAGGTGTCTGGGTACTGTCTGAAGCTGTAGTTAGCTCTGAGAGCTAATTTTGTGAGTAAGTACTCAAAAGCCTCTTTAGCCAATCTTTAGCAAACTCTGTAATTGAATCTAAATGAATCCTAACCTCCTGTCTTAAACAGAAAGGAGCCTCTCGAGTCCATCTAGAGGCCAAGCAGTATATTGACAGCAAGAACTCCTCTTCCAGTTCAGTTAAGTTTAATGTTGTATTATTGCTAGTTATCTCTAAAGTGTTCCAGATGCTGTTTAACCTTTATATGACGTTTTCATGACAGTTGCAAAGAACCTAATTATTATTAAAATTAACTGGGCAGGTGGCAAGAGAATTCTGAATATCAAAATTAATAAACAATATTAATTTTGAAAAAAATCCCATCTTGCATTAATTAATACCCTCCATTACAATGAACTATGTGTTTCCAGGCCCACTCCATTGCTAGTTGCCAAGACTAGACAAAGTTAACTGGGACCCATCTGCATAAGCTGAGGTCATAACTGATCTTAAGCACTTAGCTAAGCTCTGCTGGAGAACTAAGCTCTATTGAATTCACCATAGAGTTAATTGGTCATGCTGGTACCTGGGGACATCGCTAATTGATTTGTCTAGCCAGGAGCTCTTGAACAGTAGGTTTCTTAAAGATATATCAAATTGNTTTGGGGGTGGCAGTGAGTGGGTGTTTGGTTTTTTTTTTTCAAAACTCAAATAATTTTATCAGCTGACGCAGATTACCTCCTTTGGGGTATATCAGAGTGATATTGAGAACAAAGCAGCATGGCCTTATGATACTGGCCTTGAAAGAGGAAGTTTTACCTTGAGTTGTCAATGCAGCAACATATTTTTTATTTAATTTGTTTGGATTCCTAACAGTGGAAGCAGAATTTAATTTGTACTAGGGCATCCTTTCAAATGGATGCTTGATCTCTTCCCACCCACCATTATAGCTGATGGGTACAAAATAAAAAGAAGAGCAATTCATTTACCTTATCACTGCAGCACCAGGATATCCTTACTGCAATGATTAATGACTTGCTATAAAAAGATGCATCATAAACTGCCTGTATTAGGTCAAATCATAAAATAGGCTTTTAATGTTTATATGATCCCTTTCTAAACAATTAACTGTGGCTGTAGCTCCCACTAGGAAGAGAACTTAACATGACACTTGCAAACCATGCAGATTCTTACAAGGTCATAATTTGGGACCTTCACTTACAGAGATCCCTGCCTTCCTCACCAGTCAAGAACTGCTTGACTTTCTTTTACTATTGGGATATCTCTCTGTATGAAGGTCAGAGAGACTGTTTGATGTCCAGGAGCAGCAAAAATGAACATGATCTACCCTGGGTTGAGGGTGTCTTCTTCAGGCACAGACACAACCACAACTTTGCTGCAGAAGAAAGTGCCATTATTTTTCTTTCTCTCTGCCTCCAGGCTGGGAAAAGGGCAGCTGAACTACAGCTGAAATGAAAATAAGGCTATCTACTGCTCTCTGGATCCATAAGGATTCAAGGAGAGAGAGCTGCAGTGTGGTGCTTGCCTGAATGCAGCTACCAAGCCAGGCTGCCTGCACTTGTGAAAGGCATCTCATCCACTTAGGAATTAGCCATGACTTGACTTTGCAAACTCCTGGCCAAAGCCAGCTTTTAGGTACTCGCAGATGATTCCCATCAGCAGCTGCCTGGTGAACACTCAGAGAACAGCACCATTTGTCCATAACAGAATTCAGGCCTCTATTTATTCATCTTGTGGTGAAACTGTCATCTTTGAAAAATACAGTACAAGATGACATTATATAAGTGTCCATCTATTTTCCTACTATTACAAGCCTGCAATCATGTCCATCTCACTTTTATTTCCCCAGAACAGCTGGTGCTTTTTCTCAACTAAACCAGAACCTCCCTAGCTTGGCAAACACACATTGGCTTCACTGCAAAGCTGCCCCATTAGGAGCATGTTGCAGCTCTAACCAATATGAAGTGTACACAGAAAAGTATGAGTTAAAGAAAGAGCTGCAGAGCCCTAAATATTTTCAACAGATGTGGTAGCCCCCATCGGTTTATGCACTGCATACCCAATATGGAAAATTGCTTAGGTTAATGATTTAAATATTTTCTTCCATGGTATTTAGAAAAGGGAAAAGCTAATAGTGGAATACCCAAGATTATGATTTTTTAATAAAGAATAGATTTAATGGGGATTAGCTGGGTTATCAAATAGATTCCTCCCAAATCGGTTCATTAGTTTCACTGACTGTCCTTATTTCCCTTTATTAAAACAATTTAAATGAGAGTTCATTAGATGCAGTGTAATCTAATTCAGATGCTCCGAGCCTAATCCCTTTTCTTTTAGCAGTGACATGATAATAGTTGGCAAAAAAAAAAAGTTTAAAGGATTATGGTTACAGCTATTTTAAACAGGGACGGTTTTCAGCCAAAACTGTGCCACCACTTCCCCACCTTTTTATTATTTATTGTTACATTATTCCTTGCCCTTTACTCATTCCTTTATTTATTCCTTCCTTTTTCTGTCTTTCGTTGATCCGCACATGCCAAGGCATGCGTGGGCAACAGCATCCCTCTGTGCAGGTGTAGCAGATATGCCAACTACCCCTGTGTCGTGGTAGGCCTAAGCAGGCCAAATTAGGCTTGTACATGTCCTGGCTTGCCCGGGTATGTTTTTCTGCTCTCCCTTCTTCTGTTTTGGGGAGAGCAACCACAGGAAAAGGGACAAAGGACCTGGTGCCACTGAGTCTGGGGTCTGTGGCCTGCCCAGCAACTGCGGTAAACAAGGTGCACAGGGTTGCCTTGTGCAAGGCTGTGTTCTGCCCAAAAAAGGGTAAAGCAAGCCTATGGCTTNTATGGGTAAAAATCAGAGGGCAGACCAATAAGACTGACATACTGACGATCGGGGTGATGCGAGTTCTGAATATTTAATATTAATAAACTATATTGATATTTTTAAAATATCATCTCGCAGTAATTAATTACCCCTTCCACTACACTCTGTATGGGTCAATGCAGCAGACCTTGGGAAAGGAATGATATTTTGCATCTTACTTTCAGATTCTGGCGTTTTAAAACAAAAAATCTCTGTAAATTCAGTGATTTTATAAATATCCTAGAGCAAAAGGAGAAGGTTCCTGTGCATTTTCATGCCTCTAGTTTCTGACAGTTCTGAAAGACACACAGGAGGGCATCACGTGTAGGATTTGCAAATTAGAAGGCAGACACTATGTATCTCTTACCATGCTAGATCCAGGCTGGAAACAGACTGACAGATTCATACTATAGACACAGAGCTTGTCTCAGAATGAACTTGCTCAGACTCCTGTGCTTTCACACAGCCTTTTTCAGCAGTAGCGTTTGTTACTCTTTATAGGGCAAATAACCCCAAAACAAAACCAAACCAACAAAACCCAAAGAATGAGAGCTGGATTTTAGATCCTAGGTTCCTGCAAATTTTAACAAGTTCCCTACCTCTGCCAACCTGTCCTCACTCACTTCAGATTGTTGTCTCGTCAAGCAAGTGCCATTTCATAATCCTATTAAAACCTTTGCCTCTGTTTACCAGGAAGCCTCATCGTACTCGGCGAGTTCTCGTCTGAGGATGAACGACAGCTTTCAAATTTCTTAGGAGGCTTATTCATCAGCTACACCAGCGTTTTGCCAGAGTGTTCAATCTATTCTGGGAGCAGCCATGTGGAAAAAGTTTCACGCAGCTCAAAGCCTCACGCAATGATAAAGGAAAGCTCACACAATCCTGGTAATAGCCTGACCCTCTTAAGGAAAATTGGGTGATTTGTGGTAGAAGTTTTTCTGTCCCCTATGTGAATTCTGAACCTTAAAGTACAAGCAGTGTATTCACACAGTCCCATTACAACCCTATCCCTCTTGTGATGCTGGAATAATAAATACACACCCATGTGTCAATATAAACTCTTGCTGCAATGACCTTCTCCCCAGCCCACTGGTGTGAAGGAGTTTGTAGCCATTTCAGGAAAAGACAGTCAGATAAAGAATGGACTAATTTGATGTTCAGTGTTTCACCACAAGCAAAATGTATGCTTTAATGAGCACATTACATGCACCAGGGACGTGTTACTGTGAGACAGGGAATAAAGAGTAAAGGGAAAATAATTAAACAGTCAACTTTGTAATGAGGAAACTGTGTTCATGCAACATTAAGTGGCCCGATTTTCAAGTGATAAGTAAAGACATGTTCCTTGGACTTTAGGAGGACTTGTTATCAAGCACCACCTTGAAAACCAGGGTAAAGGATCACAATTATCAAGCCTCCTATAGGTCCAAAAGAGCAGGGTGGACTGATGCTGTCCTGAAGTCACCTGTCCACACTTTCACTGTCCTATTGAACAGAATGGAGTACTGGTACCCTGCAGTTCTTATTCTGTAAGGAAGACCTTTAAAATACCACAGCAGTCACCATGTGTGGTATGCAGAACATTGAAACCAACTTTTACCAGCCTGGCTGTAGTTTTCTGTTGGTACTGCCTCTGGCAGGTCACAGGCACACAAGCATCATTTGGGTGCAGTGACCACTCAAAGACATAGTGTAGCTGTTTGCACAAGCAGAGCTACTGGCAAAGGCAAGATCTGTCTCACTGTATTCAGACACTGACAGAATGAACCAATAAACCATATTTCTGACTGTTATCAGTTCTCTCAAGGCTGTTAAGGCCAGGAACATTCATTTACTGGGACTGTCAGTTCCAGATAGTGTTGTACTATCAATTACTTCAGAGTAATAGCCTATCAGTCAGGTGGCAGGTCATTTAGGCCACAGGTTCCCAGTCTTTCCTTGCAAATGGACGTGGCACAGAGTCTCTTCTTTGTTACTCACCCTCATGCCTAATTCAATGTTCTCTCCTCCATAGACCTCCATACCAGGGTCAAGCAAGCCAATCTCACCAAAATACTCCCGGTCCACTACAAACGAGCACCCAATCATGGCTGGTGTCCTGCATGGAGAGATCAAAGAAAAAATTTAAGTCATTTGCTAGCTACTACAGAAACAACATCATAAATTTACACAGACAAAGCAGTTCTTAGTCTTCAACTTGACATTTTAAATGTATCTGTTAGTGTGCAATCACTTTGCACCTCATCCCCCAATGGAGAGAGTGCCAGAGCCACCCGAATAACTTAGCACACTGCCAGACACACTTGGACCAGCTGCCTGTGAGGCAGACACAAATCCTTGGCTTCAGCCAAGGACTCCATGCATATAAGTGATGCCTCAGGCTGGTTTTCCTTTGTTTCATAGACACAAACTCTGTGCTGGATCTCCAGCTCATTTGGATGTCAAGTTCACCATCATATAGACTAGCACAAGAACTAGACAACTTTTTATTTGAAGATTAATACACAAAAATAAAAGCTTTGTCAGAAACAAAGGCTCCCTTTACCCATATGTTAAAAATAAGTGCATGTCAAGTGCCATGGATTAAAAATGGTGTGAAGTTTGGCAAGTGACTTCCTGAAATCAGCTCTGGCAGATAAATTTCGGCCTTTGTGCAGGCATTCCATGATTACCACTTCTATGTCTGCTGAGGTCAGTCTTTTAAAAAAGGAAAAAAATTCAGTTGAAGAGACTCTGCCCTCAGATTTACCACTGACCAACTAAGTGATTTCAGATAAGTCTTTTTCCTTCTCTGAGCATCAATTTCTGTGTAAAACTATGATTCTGCTCTCTTTTACAAAGCAATCTGAAAGCTGTCACTGAGCAACAGTGACAACAAATTTTGAGATGATTTACCATATGGACATGCTCATTATTGCAATGCAACACAAGCTACTGACATTTGCTAGTTTTCATTTGTCCTCACTTCCCCTGCATCTGTACTGGGCATCTGCCTTGTTAAAATTCAAGGTAGGAGCTAGGTTTTGCTCCAACAGCTTTAAAATGTAAACTTGACTAACCCTAAGGTGGAAAACAAATTTTGACTTGCAGTTCAGCTGAGGGTTACAAGTGGCAACTGCAAGATTAGGGTAGTCATCCTACAGTCTGATGTGCCCAGGCCCTAGGAACAGAATACTCATCTTATTGCAAGCCTGACAGACCAGAAAGCTGAATCAGGAAAACAGTAAAATCATTTGAGAAACTGAGTACCTTTGGAGCTGACCTAGAAGAATGAATTGTGGTCCCTTTTCCACTGAAAGGGAAGCAATTTTGGACCATCTGGCAGATACAACATCATTCCTAACAGGGCTGCTGTAGAAATGCATCAGGAAAATGCTAGTTCATGCCAATTTTCTATTTTCTGGTAGGACAGAGAATGCTTTATCTATGGCCTGAAATTTTATCTATATACACCATAGAAATGCCCTATAGAAATAAAGATGAGGGAAAATATCTGAAACCCATTTTAAGAAATTTGCTTTGTAATGCACTGATTTTATACTGTCACTATGAAGAGCCTCGCCTCAGATACCTGCACGTATTCACGAGGTATTTGCCTATGACAACTAAGATGCATACTCCTGAGACAGTTTCATACACAGGTGAAAAACTGCCCTGAACACATTTTTTAACCCATTTATTGGTTGAACCCACTGGTAGCAGCAGGTATCATCACATCAGCTTATTTTTCTCATCAGCAATTTTCCCTTTCTACAGCAGAAGGTTAAAAAAGGCTTCAAACAAACGGCATACATAGGGTGACACAAAACAATTCTCTCCTCCCAGGCCCGATGCATATCCTGACATTGCAGATCACAGTCCAGCCCATGGCATGAACTCCTTGGTACCCCTGAAAAGGTTCATTTGCTGATGTGCTGCTGTTTCTATCTGTAATGGGCTGTGCTGTAGCACTCTTGTGGCAGGGCATACCCAGTCCCTGCCTCACCGGAGGTTTGAATGGGGCAGGAAACTGTTTTGCTCCCCCCCCACCTCTGGCTCCAGAGGTTTGGAATGTGAAAGAAGTAGGCGCCAAATACCTTACCCCACCCCCGTGGGCTTGAATGGGGAAGAGCAAACTGCCCCAGCATATACATATGGCAACTGGACACATTATCTAGGGGGACTTCCAGCGGGTGACTTCGAGACGGACTTTGGGAGGGACTTTGGCTGAGACTTGGACTCGGACCTGGAGTCGGTCCTTGAGGGGCATCTGGAAGAAAGGTGAGGAGAAAGCACAGTCCCCGCTTTCGGACCGCCGCATCCTGCCTGCCTGCTGCAGGGACCTGCCTCTGCCGGAAACCAACGCCGTTCGTGGGTACGCTGCTGAGCAGCCTGAGCTTTGCCTGTGCTGCCCCACGGTCTGCCCCACCATCTTCGCCTGTGGTAGCTGTGTCTGCCGTCAGTTTGGACTCTGGCGGGTTTACTCGCATTGAATCCTGTGCCGCGTTGATCCGCCGGATTACAATCTGCAGTTCAAGGCACTGCCGCAAAAGAGCCAAGCAACCATCTCCGAATTCCTACTCCGCTGCCGTGAGTAGCACAGACACTCCCTAGGGCTCCAGGCTGCCTTTATTCCTAAGTGTGGCAAAGCTATTTTTGTAGCAAACCTCTTCCAACTTTCTGATTTTCCTGAATTACTAAACTCCCTATAAGCATCCTTGTGAAGATTTTCCTTATTGAATGTTTGAACCCAATCTAACTAATTTGTATATAGTTGTGGGCAGGGCTTTCCAGAAATAAAATAACTACAGATTTTATAATTTCTGCCTCATTAATTCCCACAACCAATTCAACTCTCACTACTGGTACTGCTCCAGCATCTCTTCCTTGCACTTCTCAGTTTGAAAGGCACTGCAACTTCTCAGATCACTACAAGCCCACATTGCAGTGCACACTGTCCCTCTCATGTTTTCTCTGCATAATTGAAAAAGGCAGCTGTTGATAGAAGCACATTTGATCGTCACTGTTTCTGACAAAGAAGCTGAAATAGCTTGATTAACTCCCATGTTTCACCCCTACAGAGTGAGATGCATCCCCTGGATCATGAGCTGGGAGGACAAGATTCAATGGTGGTTGCAAAGGCAAACATCTGGTTTTCACAGATGACTCTGGTGCAGACAGATCTCTGCACTCATTCAATCAAGGCCAGAGGAACCTGAGGCCAGATGTCACAAACTCTACAAAGAAACTGCAGCAGTCACCATCAGCATCCTCAGTGCTTGGATCTCCCTTACACCCCATAGTGCCCTTTTTGACTGTGCAAGAAATTTCAGCATTTCTCTGTTTGGCCTTGTTTTTGGTGAAGACTTTCTTTTGAGTCAGCCTTTAGTTAGAATGGTCTCAAAGGTCTAAGAGAACCAGATATGGTCCTGGGTACTCGTGGCTGGACTTCTGCTGAGCTATATACTTATATACCAGGACCTTGGCAAGATGGATGACATCTACAAATTCAAGTTATTTGGTAAAATGAATCTTTCTGCTTATAGTTCTACAGCCATGCTTGGAGACAGACTTCCCTAAAAAGGCTGAGATGTCTCCTGTACACAGGCCAGACTTGCTATTTATATCCCACTGTCACATACTGTATCACTGAAAATCATTATCTGAGGCTACCAATGAATAAATTTGGTCTAGAAACTGAAATAAAAGAAGAACATGGCCAAGGAAAAAGAATTCAATAGGTCTGAAATGAAAGAAGGCCTTTGAGAGGATATTTAGGTATTTCTAAAGCATTACCAATGATAAAAAAGGGAAGGAGATGAGGGGAAGAAAATCACTCCAATTTCTTCATTTCCCTTTTTTATCTATTAAAAGCTGAACGCAGTCTTCACTGAATGAATGCTATAGCATGACTGCAAAAGTGAGCTGCTAGCTTGGGTTTAGACTTGTTCTCTCTCCAGCCCTACAAAAAAACCCTCTGGAGGCAGTTCCTTACAGCAGTAGGATATTCCCATGAGGAAATTTCTCTTTCCTTCCTAATGAGCAATGGTACCAGTAGGCTTTGCAGACTGCTCTCAGGTGCTGGAATCTCTCTCTGGGGGATGGATTTTTGCAGCTGTCAGCTCTGCCTATTAAAACACTGACTTGTTAATTGAATGGGGTGGGAAATACATCTTAGATGCAACTACATAATCATCACTCACAGATGAATGCCACTGAGGACTGCCTTTGCAACTCTCTCTCTCTCTTCTAGCTTGTATTTCTTCTCATTAGATGTATTCAAATACAGACTTCACAAACATTCATGGCTTATTCAGAAAAAAAATCCCTTTTCAGGAATGAGCAACAACAGCAGTGCAATGGCAGAAGGAAGCCAGTCAAAAATCAACCCTGTCAGTTCCTTTCTCTACCTGAATCTGGCTGCCTGCAGCCACTTCTTTTCTGCACAGCAGCTGGGCTGCAATGCCAGAAGCTAAACTGAGAAGCCCGTGGCTGTGCTCTGGCCGCATGCTGACGTGATGGAAGAACTTGCCTATGGTGCACAATGTTGAAATTTCTGCATGCTGAACGTTCAACACCTCCATCAGGTCTTGGGCACTCAGTCCTTAGCAAGCCCAGGCCTTTAACTTCTCTGTGCTTTGACTGACCCAACTGTAAACTAAGTGTAATACAATTGCACAGCCCAATGAGCTGGTAACAGTGCTGTGAGCTGAGGGACCCTGACTCTATTCCCAGCTCTGTCATTCATCTGGTCTTCAGTGAGTCACCTCCCTCTGCCTCTGTTTCACCAGCTGTGAAGCACACACAATAATATGGGGTAAAAGTCTGAGAACTGCTTCAGCAGCATGAAAGTCTCAGATTCACTTTGAAAAGTGCTTTAAGCACAGAGCTGGATAATGTTGTACTGGACTACATACAGTGTTAGACTGATAAAATGCAAACACTTTAAAAAACCTCAAATTGCTCCCCAAAAAGCATGAGGCCCTCTCCTGGCTGTCACCACTGGGTTTTACCAGCACCTGAAAAACTCTAGTATAGCTGCTGCTTAGTGCAGTGCAGCAAAGCCTTCCCTTTAAAGTCAGAAATGGACAGATGGGCAAAAGCAACTGTGTTAGCACATCTTAAACACTGCTCAGCAGCCCAGGGGCAGCAAACGTGAAGGTGCATGGGCTTAGCATTTCACAGCTTCAGAGCACAATATAACTCAAACCACACCTGCTTCATATAAAAGGAGCTTTTTCTTTAAGCCATGTATTTTCTAGTACAACATTGGCATTTTTAAAAAGGAAGGTGTCACAAAGCATCAATTAGAAGGTGTTGGCAAACTTAATTATTTGTGGAATAGTCTTTAACACACCTGAGGATGCTATAAGCATTCATATTATAATCAACAGCAGCACTCAAATGATAATGTGGGAAACACAGCAAAATGCATGTTTTTTTGCAGCTAAAACCTTAAAATGCAGCATAGAAGAGCATTGATTCTGCACTGGAGAAAGATACAGCAGTCAATTTGTGGAAATTACCTGATGGCACAGCTGAAGCAAGGGAGATATGAGAGAGGCATTTCTCTGGGCAATACCCTGGGGAAAGGGAGGAAACAGAGAGAGCAGCACTTGATGGTGGTAAGCACTCCCTCCCTACCTGCCTGCTGCTGCATCGGGTACAGTGTAGGTGGCCACAAGAGGGGAGAGGCTCTGTATGAAAGAGGGCAGTGCCTGCTATGGGATGGGGTAGCAGAAACAGAGGATAGGTTGACCAGAAATGAAAGCCAGATGCTGTAGCTCTCAGCCATGACTATTTTTAGTGACAACTCCAAGAGCAAAACTCTGTCAGAAAAATGCAGCAGGAGCCCTTGCCCATTTCTCCAGCCAGGTGCATCCTCCTCTTTCCCTTGACTGACAGCTGAAGGATGCTGCCTGAGGGCTTTGTCAAGAACAAGTGAAGGAGAAAGGGGCGAGCACTAGACTGACATACTGCATGTGATGCAGTAAGTCTTCGTCTCCCTTATGTATCTTCCCCCTCCTGCCTTGAGGTCAGTACACATGCAGCCAAGTCACAGTCAAAACAGGTTTCAGAGCATAAAACAAGTCAAATTTCCAAGACAAATAACTTACAAATATTCAGATACAAATAGATAAATGCAAACACAACTATAGCTATATATCAATATATAAGCATAAATGTTTATGTACAGGGATAAGGAGAAAGAGAAGGAGATTCAAATGACACATCACACCCCATATCTTTGACTTTTNGAATGGCATTGCCCTTCCATGCCACAAGTGCACATTGCTGGCTCATGGTCAACCTCCCATCAACTAGGACCCCCAAATCCTTTTCCCCTTTGCTGCCTTCCAACAGGTCAGTTCCCAACCTATACTGACACCTGGGGTTGTTCTTTCCCAGGTGCAAGACTCTGCATTTGACCTTGTTGAATTTCATTAAATTTCCTGGGCCAGTGTTTCTTGGATTCAGGTTCTTAAGCAGCATCTCAACCCTGGCCTGACAGATAAGTGCAATAACTCGCATGGCACATGCATAAGCAGTTATTTTTTCTTACAGCTCACATCTTCTGCAAGAAAGAATCATACCAGGCTGTGATCACAGAACTCAAGGACAGATTTGCTGCTTATGAGCTACAGGAAAAAAACCTGACAAGCTTAATGATGGGAAGGTTTGTTAACCCCTTTGGAGGACTACAGCATGTGAGAAAAGCAACCCAGAGTGTTCGGTTAGGAAAGGCAGGAGGTCAGGAGTATGGAATAATATATTCTATAGAAATACACGTTTTTGAACAGGCAGGATATCCATGAGAACCTGGACAGAGGGGAAAAAAACCTATTCTGTTTCAGGCTCCCATGGGGCAGCAACTGAAAAGATGGCCAGAATCAATCACCAGTTTTATGATGACACAAATGCATGGTTTATCCTGAAAGACTTTACAGATAAGCTGCTTCCCAAGCTCAGGTTCACAGATGGATTTCTTCCCAGAGCAGCAAAGACCCAACATGGCTGCGTCACCATCACTGTGACAGACCTGCACCTGAGACAGGCACATGGACTTCCAGTTGAAGCAGGCAGCACAAACTACTTCTCTGTCTCCATAGCAGATGGTAATTTGCACACACAAGTGAGATACATGCTTTCTGCAGCAGCTGATCCAGTGCATGCATATACACATTCCTACTGGTACCAAGCTATGGCATATTAAAGCAGTAAACAATAACATATGCAACAGTGAAATGCACCAGTGCTGAAATGCACCAGTGCTGCTGGAGGAAGGTAACAGGGAGAG
Organism: Ramphastos sulfuratus; assembly: GCA_013399055.1. Classification (NCBI taxonomy): domain Eukaryota; kingdom Metazoa; phylum Chordata; class Aves; order Piciformes; family Ramphastidae; genus Ramphastos; species Ramphastos sulfuratus. Next base: position 288,302 of record WBNM01024550.1, on the reverse strand, counting down.
CTGTGCAGTGCTTGGCTGAGTGAGGCTGACTAATGACTCTAATGTTAGTGGTTGCAGATCAAGAAGTCAGACACAGAGCAGTCCATCATAATCATGGTAGGTGAGGGAAAACAGCCAGAGACAGAGCTCAGGATACCAGAAACTTGCCTTGCTGTCCCAAAACCCAGTAATATCTTCTGCAACCAGAAAAAAAAAAACCAGCTCATTTCAATGCATAGCCAAATTCATCAGAAACCCTCTGAAATAGGATCTTTTGTTACACAGTTTGTTGCCAGATGATAAGAACATTTTTGGGCAGTGTGTTCTCAGAAGCACAAATGGAAAACTATGTGATGGACACAGCGTGTCAAAACAGCAACCCTCATTTAACTCTTCACGTTAGATCTCAAATGTCAAACATGGAAAATTGATTGCCTGCAGAAACTGACTCGGGGAACATCAGTTGCTCTGAATTTCAGAGTGTTAATGGGGGGAAAACAATAAAAGAACCATCTTTAAGCTGTATCAGAAATCTTTACAAAACCTGACACTTTGTTCTTGCTATTTCTTTTCCTTTCTTTGCACTTCAAGGCCACATCCCCTTTGTCACTTGGACCACAATAGCTGATCTGAAATGTTGTGGTGTCACTTAACATGACTGCCTATACAGTGCCCCACTGGCTTGAAGGACAGCTCCTGCTCCTTGCCAGCATGGCTCTGAGCAGGACCACACTGCCATTGCTGTTCAAGAAAGCAGAGGATCAGGCTTCATATAGAAAACTGAGAAAAGAAGTAAGCACATCTGTTCTTGTAATCCCAGAAGAAATTGGACACTGCTTTCCAATTGTCTCAGCCAATTCTGCAGATCAATGATATTTATTCCCACAACACAAACACAAACAGGAGTACCAGGGCTCTGATTCTCAATGATACCAGGGTACATATGTTTTTTTTGGCACTGAAAATCTTTAATCCTTCTGGAGATCTGGGGGGGAAGTATTTAGCTACACCAATCACAACACCAGTCATGGGGTTATTAGTTATTTGCCTTTTCTTTTACAAAGCACAAAGAGAGACACAAAAGCAACCCACTATTTGTTGAAACAGATGTCAAAAGAAGCCTGAAGAGGAACAATGTCAGCACGGGCTACATGAATTTGCAGTTTTCAAGCTGATGAACAACCTTGCAATCTTATGTATGCACTGAAGAGACACATGGATCCCAACCCCACCAGTGAGGACTAGTTTGCCTTGCAAACTGGACTGAAATGGAAATCATGTTTGCAGTGTCTTGGAAAGCTGGTTACAAAACCAAAACCTGCACCAAACCAGCAGAGATTGTTGAAGAAGTTTGCTCACTAGTCTGATTTCCCCTTCCTTTTGAAAATAAAAGTTTTCACAACTACTGAGTTCCAATCATGGATGCTTTCAAACCTCAATTCTAAGTGCAGGCTTGCCAAGCTTTTTCATCAGTAACACTCACACATTGACTCTTTCTATAAGCATAGAAACACAGATTATAAAATGGTTTGGGTTGGAAGTGACCTTTAAAGGGTTCTAGTCCAATCCCCTCTGCAGTAAGCAGGGACATCCTCAACCAGACCAGTCTATGCTGGCATATCACTTGAAAGCCACAAAATTGCACTGTATTTCTCTAGGCAGCATAACATGACAGCACAGATGCTTTAGCATATCCATCAAGGGGCTGCTGCCTCAGAGGCCCACCAGAAATCAGTGCAGTGTGGCTATAAAGTGGATGCTCTTCTCCCCTAGCTCACTGCCTTCAAAGCACATGTTCCCAAGGAGACAGGTAGGTCTTCATGGGTCAGTGTTGATGTCTTTGCATTTCAGGGCATGTAATTCCTAATTTGCTGGAGAGATACTTCTGTAATCACAACGTCTCAACGTCCTTAATATTTGTCAGCAAGGGCACTCTCCTGCTTGTGTTGTGTGTCTCATCGGTCTGTGGGCAGTTTTTGCACTGTTGAATCAGAGGGTTTCTTCACTTGGGTTCAGAATAAAATTGCTGCTCTCAGGGGCCAGCTGCTTAAGTGTATCAGATTTCAAGAGTTGTCAGTGCTTGACTTTGGACCTTATTCACTTCTGTATCAGTCCAATTCGGTGTCCGTACTCACTCTGGCAAGACTCCGAATACGTATCTGAGGAAAGCCCATGGTAAATCAGACCCTGCACTGCTGGAAAAAAACATCCTTCTATCCCAGCATTACACAGATGAGACTCTTCATTAAAAAGATCTGTAGTAGAATTTCCCAAAGTGTTTTGCAGATGCAGCTTCCAGACTTCAGGGAGTGCACCAGCTACTGCCACTAAAAATCATGTCTTAGAACTTGATGAGGTTTAACCTCTTAGTTCAGTCTTACCTCATAGGTGATCATTGTCTTCAGAACAGAAGATGCTCANTGGTGATGTCTACTTCACTCATAGGCTTGCTGAGATGTATAAGACTAAGAACATAAACATAGATAAGACACAGACACTCTCAGGATTGGAGAGAGTCTTGGTCTCTCTAGCTTTTTTGCCTTCTCCTCTCTGCTGAGTAACCTCACTAACCACTTTCCTTCTAACCCCCCTGGCCCATCCTCCAAACTCACCTTGCGCATAAGCCAAACCCTGGGGTAAGGTAGAGGGGTGGGGAGAAGGTGGAAGGGTGGTTGGGAGCCCCTCCTGGGGACTCTGATTTCTGGGAGGGGTGTTGTGTTTCTGTATTACTTTTAACTTGTATATTTCTGTAAATATTCCTGTATATAGTGTATATCTCTGCTTGTATATTGTGCTGAGCTGTAAATAGAGCTTCAGTCCTTAACTTCCAACCGGCTGAGTCTAGTCTGGGTGCTTTTACAAAGTGTGGAGGGGTGGAAAACTCCCAAACCATCACACATTTTCTGTTTTCCCACTGTAATGATTCTCAAAACCACTATCACAATTCCTGAAACTCCATTTCCTTAGAAAATTCCATTTCTGTAAATTAAAATGTTGCCTTATAGAGAAAAATAAAATGACAGTATGGAGTCCAGTTTCATTTTAAAATTAATTCAGCAGGAGAACTCAGAACATGTGCAAAGCTCACAGTGAAAAAAAGAGCAACTCTCAGACAAGGCAAGGCTAACACATCTCCTACTAGTACTCCTGGGAAGCCCTGGTTTGGGCTGATGGCCAAGAGTGCTGCCTACAGATGAAAAGTGAAGGCAGTCTCTTTGTAATCACAGGCAAAATACCTTTGTTTCACATACACACAATGTTTCACTGGCTCATCACTCATGCCAGTGTTTGCTGGAAGAATCACAGAATCATAGAATGGTAAGGTTGGAAGGAGACCTCAAGGATCATCTAGTTCCAAGCCCCTGCCATAGGCAAGGACACCTCCCACTAGCACAGGTCACTCAAGGCNAAAAAAAGCTTCGATGAAAAAGATCCTTCTAAGGGCTACCATATGAGCTTGAACCACACAATCCCATCTAGAGCACATTCTGTGTACGTTGGGGTGCATCTCTGAGATGTGACAGGTCCATCCACAGCTTTGTAGAGCCATCTGTTCTCTTCAGTCTCACTTTGCTATCCTTCTCCAAAGCCTCTGGCTTTGCTTCGCTTAAATTCCCCCTGACCAGACAGCTGAGATGGAGGTATTGCTAGCACCAAAGTGACAGAGCCTGGGAGATTTACCTGATGGGAGCTGACTCATCCCCTTTATCGAGCCAGTCCTGTGGTGGGATTATGTACATGCACCAGAGGCCCCAGTTATAGCCGTGAGCCGCATTGGCGTATTGCTGCACTTCAAAAGTGTTGTACTTGATATTGTCAATCGCTGGCAGGATGATCCGCTTGCGATCTTCCTTGATCCGGGTAAGTGCAGGTTCCACCCTGGGAACAATAAAAACAGCAAAATGTTTGACAGCCATCCAGTAATCCCAGGTCCTGCTTTGCAGTCTGATAAAACAAAGTTCTCTAACACCCAGAGCCACAACCCAATGAGATGGCAGAGCAGAATTGAGCACACCTCACTGTCAGACACTGAAGAGGGAAGGGGATACCTCACATAGCAACAGCATGGGAACTATTACCTTCCTGAAGCTGTACCAGAGTTTAATAACACAAAATTTTACTGACCACTTATTCTGATGCCTGGAGACTGTCAATTCAGTCTGCAATGGACAAGTGTTGAGAGACGCTATCGCCGAGAGTGACTAAATGGTTTCCTAACAGCTACACCACCAGGATGCCTGCAGTGATTAAATGCTGGCTCTTGCTGACAAGGCCTGAAGAACAAAACACACACCAGGGACTGAATGAACCTGAAGGTTACTCAAAGGTTTTAATCTTATTTCCTAAGCACTGACCCCATCGGATCTAGTCTGAATGACAAGCCTGGCTGCATTATGCCTTATAAAACATCTTTGGTGATGAGAAGATTTCAATTACCAGATGGTGCGAGAGCAGCGAACTGTATGAAATGTGCCATCGCTTCAGAAGGCTTTAACATCAACAAGCTTTCAACAGAAGCTATGTCCCAAACCGTTGCAGGCAAGTAAAAAGTTCCAGTGCAAACATGCATTTCTGACCACGGTAGTCTGGAATTGCTATGGATATAGAGAGAAACTGATCCACACAAGGGTGGAAAGCACTTCTCAAAGCAGTATTAGAAACAGCCACCAGTTCACTCCTTTGTAACTGCCTTCCCCCTTTAGAGGGTTTGGCAGAGCTCTCACATGTTATCTTTAAAGGAATGATGGTCTGCTGTGATTCACAGAGGTCACAGGATTCGAAGGCTGATCTTTTCTCATTTTTCTTTTGTTGGTGGTTAAAAGGCAGTTATTACTTTCTGGTTTGCAGTTTGTTACCTTACATTTTGTTTGGTATCTTACACTTAGTTTGTTACCCTGTAGGCCAGCAGAAAGGGACAAGTTATGAAACGAATTCAAGCTCTGTTTTCAATCTTCACTATAATAAATTTTCTCATCTGTTCTGTAAGAAGAAAGCAATTTCTCTGTGCTTGAATACAGCCCAAATATTTGTCTTTTATGTACACAGACTCCATATTGCTTACATGAGGTTGTGTATTGCTCTTTTTTTCAAGAAAGGAAAAAAGGATGACCCTGGGAACTATAGACCTGTCAGTCTCACCTCTGTGCCTCATAAGATCATGCAGCAGATACTGCTGAAAGCTCTGCTAAGGCAAATGGAAAACAAAGCAGAGGTGATTGGTGGTAACCAGCAATGGCTTCACCAAGGGCAGATCTTGCCTGACAAATTTAGTGGCTTTTTATGATGAAGTCATAGCAACAGTGGACAAGGGAAGGGCAACTTATGTCATCTACCTGGACCTGAGTAAGGTATTTGACTCTGTCCCACATGATATCCTGGTCACCAAACTGGAAAAACATGGACTGGATGTGTGGAGCACTGCTGGGTGAGGAATTGGCTGGGTGGTGGCACACAGAGAGTGGTGATCAAGGGCACAATGTCCACCTGGAGACCAGTG